>JAVJIF010033715.1:0-206685 GCA_038442645.1 Agave tequilana | reverse complement strand
TAATTTGCTTACAAATTAAACAAGCAACATATACATCATAGATCGGCAATAAGCTTTTATTTCTTCTCCTGCTCAAATTGTAATATCCCTAGTAGTAATATTGTATTTTTATTTTTTAAGTATTTATTTTGATTTACTAATATTCAGTTATTATTATTAATTAACTTAATTATTACTTCTTCTTTTTTTGTGATTATTAATATAAATAAACAAGTTGTTTTAAAATATTAAATGTTAATTTGACTTTATTTACATTAGTATTATTACTATTATTCATATTAACATTCTTAGTTACTAATTACTATTATTTTAATATTACCATTACTATTATTAATTATTATTAATAATAATTATTACTAGTATTATTACATTGTAATTATGATTCTTATTATTATTGTTAATTACTATTATTATTGTTAATATTGTTATTAATTATTATTATTGCTAATATCATTATGATTATTATTTTTTATTGTTATTGTTATTAGTGTTCTTAATTATGTTAATTACCATTATTAGTATTATTAATTTTGTTATTATTTATTTATAATTATTATTATTGATATATGTTGTTGTTGTTATCATCATTATGGTTATAGTTAATAACTATTATTAATACTATTATTATTAGTATTATTATTATTATTATTTTATACTAATATTATTCTTTTTCTTTTCCTTAATCCTAGCCCATTATCTTAACCACAACCAAATCCAATACATTAGCCATGATCTCAACCGATTATCCTATACCCTTAAACCCATTAACCCATAACCATTATCATTTTCTATAAATCCTATCATTATCCTAAAACCCTAACCCTAATACTAATCCCTCTCTTTTTTCCCTGCGTGCGGCGCCATGCGCCACCACCCCCATGGTTGTCGTGTCCACTGTCTCCCTCATTGGAGTCCGGCCTCCTTACCAGTGAGCTCTGGCGTACACCACCATATCTCCATCACCATTTTTCCCATGACAGCACTTTCTCCTCCGAGTCCCTCCACGCATCACCCAGCCCTCACCTCTCCTCCCTGGTCGTGATCAGTGCCTGCACCCAGCCTTCCCCTCTATGCAGGCCCACCACCGCACACAGCCGAGTTCCTCTCAACCCAGGTCGAGCCATGGCAAACCACGACCTCTGTCAACACCCACGGCGCACCATCTCCCACCACGGCACTCTTTTTGTCGGGCTCGCTCACCATCAGCTCCGTGGTCTGCCGTCGACGGCCACGGGTGAGTCTCCCTCTCCTTCTTTGTTCATTACAGTATGTGTGTAGGTGAATGTATGTATATATGTATGAGTATACATATGAATGGGTATATATGTGTATATTTATGTATGTGGGTGTATACGTGTGTGCGCGCACGCGCATGTGTGAGTGTGTTATGTGAGTCTTGTAATTCCCCTCCTCTCTCTAAATGGTTGTGTGTTACAGCGATTACGGACTCGTCTGTGCGATCTGAACTCGATAACAGGAGATTCGGATTGTGCTAATTGTGGACCCGATACACTGATGATTCGAAAAACCGATCTATGAGATGATATGAAGATCCGTACCGACTCGTGCAGTGAAGACCAGACGATGATTCAGATTCAAAACTGCGTCATTTCATGTGAGTGTTTGCTTTTATGCTATTATTTATTTACTGTTGTCAATGGTCGTTTGTATGATTACTCGTATCATTTTATGTGAGCGTTTAGCTTATTTTATTAGTATAGTTATGTGTATCATTTCATAAGATATCAGTGAGTGTCTTCCTTAGTTATTTAGTTGATATGAGTATTATTAGCGTCATTTCATGTTTAGTAGTTCATCGCTATTGGCTTAGGCCTAGTAGCGATATATCTTGAACTGTTACTCGTTTCAATCCATTGGTTAGCTGGCCTAGTTCATATTTGAAGATAGATTCATATTTATGTGGAGTACTTATCGGACTTGATATTCCCTTAATTGATAATTATTTAGATAAGAATTCATTTGAATTTTGATGACGTATTAGATATGATGTTCTTTTATCAAGAGACTAGATTTCTATGCTTGGATCAGTTTATAGAATTAGTAGAGTTGGAATTGATATGAGATTGTGTTCTTTTCATTGATTTTAAATGGAGTTCAGATGAGTCAGATGACTTTGAGATTATGTTTGAGAGTATTTTTCGGATTTATCCCTGATTCTGTTATTTGAATATGGATGAGTTGATTGGTTGAGTGTCAGAAGTAGATATTCTGATCACATGTTGTTTGAGGATGTTCACTATTCGGTTATGATTTCAGCATTTGTTGATTTAAAATGATCTCCAGGATATTCGACGGTTCACTTCATGACTGGTTCCTACTTATTGCAGTTATTCAGTTGTAGAGATACAAATATGTATTGTGATAGTGATCTAGTTGATATCAATGCTCTCGTACTTCAAAGTTTATAGTAGTTGTCAGATATCAGTATCAGTTATTAGTGATTAGTGTACAACTATTATTAGTGACCCTATATCTTCAGTATTCAGATGTCAGTTATTATTTGTCAGTAATCAGTTGTCAGATATGAGTTATTCAACTGTCACATATCAGCTAGTATTGACATCAAAGTTGTTAGAGATATCAGTTACTCTTAATAATAACTTATATCGTTGCTTGTTAATAAAAGACATCATAACTTAAGGAAAGAGGTAATTGTCTGATGATGCACGTCATGTATTTTGGAAGGACTTATTATGGTATATCGAATTGTGAGTTCCACCATGGGGAACCAAGGTAGTACTGACTACCTAGTTATTCAGTTGCCAGTTGTCAGAGCTATACTCGGATTATGACGCCACACCAGTTATCTTTTATGTGAGGCGGCGGTCTCAGTTATTAGAGCCTTGCGGCTTATCCTAATTCAGTGTTAAGCCATGCACGATATCCTTTCAAAACACATATACTATATAACAAGCAGTTACAATAACAATAATATTATTTGATATATGGGAAAACGGTTGTGGTATGGGACATAACTAAGTACTACATTTGTTAGGTTAATAATAGCCAACCAGACTAGTGACATATGATAGGTTACACATTTTGACATCAGTGTTCGTTTTATCAGTGGTATTCTTTTACCTACAGACTTGTCCATTTTATTATTCAGTTATTTTTTATTTATAGTTTATCATGTTTATTTAATGTACACATTGTTTATATGCACGAGCACCTTCCCCTTTTCTTACATACTCATTGGGTCGTTTTTTGATGACTCTGATTTTGCACGTCCAGATTAGATGTTTCATTTAATTGATTACGTGTTCGTTAAGATCGTACGCTTTGTAAGGACACAGAGTTTTTCTCTATTGATTCTAGTATTCTTGTTTCTCCTTTGTTCATACCCTGATTCTCTGTATATCATTATCAGTTGTCATTCCATCTCTTTATTTATTTATTATCATACGTGGATGCTTATATGTGATATTGCAGTAATCGTGATTTATTATAGTTTTATTTATAACTTGTTATGGGTTACTTAAGGCTTAGCGCGTATACGTGAGGTATTTTTCTGTGTTATAAACGTCATCAACTCTCGTCGCATCTCCGCTCCACCGTATTTTGAGAAGCGGGGCATGACACAAATCATTACCTTTCAAAGTCTTCCATCACTCCATTAGTGAGCAATTGCTAAATTCAAGCCTATTATCCTTACAGCTTCCCACAGACTTTCAGTGACCACTTGTGATGCATGAGTCAGTGTGAATATCTCTGCATAGATACCATATAACACCCCATTTTGGAATACGTACTCAGATACGTGTCCCAATTTTTTGATCATATTTTCAATTTTCTTCCCGTATTTATTCCTATCTCATGTTTATTTTTGTTATTATTTTGTATTGATCCAGATTTCTGGACTCAGAGTCAGCTTGAGTCTGAACCAGGGACCCGAACTCAGTGTACGACTCAATTTGACTTTTTTGATAGTCTGATGTAATCGATTTCAGTTTCAAATACTATTTTCTAATTTTTTAAAATTTTCATATTTTTTGAAATTTTTCTAATTTTTTTTGCAAAACTCTTCAAAACCGGAGTCGATCGGCACCGTCGATCGATTCTCGGATTTTTATTTTTTGAACGGAGTTAATTTCTGAAATCTGTTTTCACATCATTTCTCAAGATTGTATTTCCCTCGTAGAGTATTTTTTAGAGATTCCTGAATTATTCAAAAAATCGACCGGTTTTGGTGTTTACCAGTATCGTCGGTTGATTCCAGATTTTTATTGAAAATCAGATTGAATTTTTTGAATCCGATTTTAACATATATTTAAGATAATATTTTCTATTTATGAGAATTTTTGGGAATATTTCTGTAATAGTCAATTTTTACCCGATAATAATATTATTTTCCTTCTTTTCTTTTCTTATTTTTCCTTCTCCACTCCTTACCTAATTCTCCCATTTTACTCTATTAATTATACTATTTAATAATTTATTTATTTATTTTTCCCATTTTCTTTTCTTTTCTTTTTCTTCTTTTTCTTTTTCTTTTCTCTTTCCTCCACCTGCTCCCTTCCTCTCCATTCCCTGCTGACTATACCCCTCCCCATCTCCACCGTACACTCTCCTCTCCCTCCCCCTCTCTTTCTTTCCCTCTCTTTCTCTCCTTCTCCTCTTTCTCTCAATCTATCCACCTAACCCTCTCAATTTCTCAATCTCTCTCCCCCTCATTCCCACCAACCCTCTTTTCTCCCCTTCCCCTTGACCGTCGCGCCGCACTACCCAGTGTCGCCGCCAACACCACCCAGCTCGGCCACCTCCCCCATAAACCTTCTCCAATTTCACCTAAAACCCATCACTTCCTCCATTTTCTTTTCCAAAATTTACCACCAAATCTACCTCTACCTCCTCCACTTCTACCACCCAACCACCATCTCCACCTCCTCCTCCAACTCCCTAACATCACCACCAACCCCACCTTCATAAACCACCACAACCAACAACAACAATCACAGCATCAACATCATCCATCCACCTCCTTCCTCCCTGGGGCCAGGTCGTCGCGGAGGCCTCCACTTAGGTCACGCGCCGCCCCCTCGGGTTGCCGACGGCAGCCAGCAGCCCAGACCGTCACCTCCTCCTTCCCTTCTTCTCTCTTTTTCTCTCTCTTTTTCTCCTTCTTTTTCTCTCTTTTACCCCTTCTTTTTCTCTCTTTCTAGCATTAATCTCTCTCTCTCTCCAAGTTCCCTCTCTCTCTCTCTCTTCCCCCATATATCTCTCTCACTCTCTCCCATTCTCTCACTTCGTGAGTCCCGCGTAAACTCGGCGTTTCCCCGGAATCCTCCACCATGCCCGGTCGTCGGTTAGGCGAGTACTCTTTTTTGGTATTTGGGCGAGTATTCTTTTTTCGATATTTGGGCAAGTATTCTTTTTTTGACTTTTGGGCAAGTACTATATTTGATGGGTGAGTGTTTTTCTATTATTGTTACATGCTCGATGAATATTGTTCTGGCCTTTAATACATGACACACATTATTACGCAACTTGATATATGATATGCAAGTGATTTTCTAATATTATACATGCTTTGGAATACCTGTTGGCTGTTATTGCGAGTACCGTTATTTTATGTTTGATATGTATTATTATTTATATGCATGTGTTGTACTAACATTTGTGTAGGTACCTATTTAACCTCCAGATTTCATATAGCTCCGCCTGGAGGCGAGCTCAGCGCTCAGCGCTTTACAGCTAGACCTATTGGAGTGTAGCTTTCACGCGTGTGATAGTTAGACGTTCATACATTGCTTCGCCACATACGTCTAGCTTCACCACGAGCGTGGCTTCGTCACGTGCGTTAGCCGGACATTCATATGTTACTTCACCGTGTACGTCTAGCTTCATCGTGAGTATGGCTTCACAGTGTGCATTGGTCTGATGTTCATACGTCTGCTCCGCCGTGAGTGTAGCCTCGTCGAACGCGTTAGTGTCTAGAGACCAGGAGCCAAGCTCCACCGTGTACCGAGCGTTATGCTAACACGACCTACTTTCTCCAGCTTAACTAGCCCCGTCTGAATAATTAATAGTATAATTAATAATTCTTATTGATATGGTTGCGAAGAGTTTGAAATATTTGAATATATTATTTTCTTGTATCATGTTACATGACCTACTGATTACCAGACACCTGATATCTGACACTTGATACTTGACATGCTATCATTTGATACTGATACACTTGACCCGATATTGTGACAAATGACTGATTATATTACCTGATTCATGATTTCGCCTTTTACGGGGAATTGATATGATTATTAACTTCTACCAGATATCTGGTACTCTCGAACTCCTATATTCCTGAACTCCTGAAACAGGGAGACTTCTGATATTATACTCTTGATACTATACTCCCGTTAGTCCCCGTAAACTAATCATCATGGACATAATCTGTAATAATAGATGACTTACACTGGGATAGAGGAAATTGATGGGTAAGGATATAGTTTCCATATTTATGGTGGCCAAACAAATGTCATACATCTAATGTTTGAGATTTTTTCTAGAGACCACCAAGTGTTTCTGTGGAGTGTACTAGCACCCCTACTCCTTCTGATCTCTTGCCGGATATGCCATAAGCTCTTGGGCCTATTCTTGTGGAGCGATGACACCCTATTCATGTTCTCCCACTCAGCAACTTCATGGAACTTTATTCCAAATGACCTTCAGAAGAACCCATTATGAGCCAACACCGACTCTCCAACTGACCGACTCCCTCCAGTCTACATGTCTTCGAGACGGTCTAACCAAATCTGGGTAGAGCATGCCAAACACCACCATCGGCTTCAACAAGCTGGATGCACATCCCCTTATGCAAGCTTAACCATCTTCTCACCAGAAGATCAATTGTTTCATCGAGATCTCAATGCTTCACCTCTACGTGAAGTCCAACTCTTCACCTCTATGTGAAGTCCCAATCAACTTCTCGAGAACCCAAATACACCATATAGTTTCATACGGGTTGCGTCACCAAATGGCTGCGCCTTTACGGCTGCCTACGTACCTTGCCCAAAGGATCAAGCCAACCGTAATTCACTGAAATGAGCTTCATCAAGCTCAAGCACTTATGAGTGAATCTCCAACAATGAACCGACCTGACTGAGTCATATTGTAACCCCCTGCTCCTTGATATACGTATCACAGTATTAGTACTCGATACGGCGTACAAAATTGATTTAACTTTCCTAGTAGTCAGATTGAGCCGATTTTAGTTTCAGATATTATTTTTTAATATTGTAGATTTTCAGAATTTTCTGGAATTTTTCTGAATTATTTTGGAAAATCTCCGTAGTCGGTGTGGACCAATACCGATAATTGGCTCTACTATTTTTATTCACAAACGGAATTAAATTTTAAGAATTTGCTTTCACCTTATGTCTTAGAATCACATTAGCTACGTTTTGGTATTTTTAGAGATTTTTCTAAATTTATTAAAAATCGAGCCAAACCGGTGTCCCCCAATATCGGTCATACCTTTCAGGATTTTTAATTTATAAACCGGATTGAATTTCTTCAAACCGTTTTCATATTATGTCTCAAGATAATATTCTCTATTTTTTGTAATTTTTGGGCACCGTTCGGAGCTAGTCAATTTTTGACCCTATTAAAATAATATAAATAACTTATTTTCATTTTCTTTTTCTTTTTCTCTTTTCTTTTCTTTTCTTTCTCTTCTCTGGATTCTTCTCCACCCACCGCCTAATGCCTCACCGCCTTTCTCTCTCTCCCATAAAAATCTCCCGCTCTCTCTCTCTCTCTCTCTCAATTTCTCCTCTCTCTTTCTTCCCTCTCCCTCACTCTCTCTCTCTTTCCCACTGTACCCTCACTCCCCCTCTCACTGTTCCAGGCCGGGGGTGGGTCTGACCCACGCCCGCGGCCAGGCCACCCCGGCCAAGCAACGCCAGCCGCCACCGCGCCCCCAAGCCGAGCGTCGCCGCCGCCCCTCCTCCTCTTCTCCTTTCTTTTCTTCTTTTTCTTCTTCTTCTTCCTTTTCTTCTCTTTCTTCCAGTTTTTCTTTTCCTCTCTTTCTCTTTCTCTCCCTCTCTCTCTCCCTCGCTGACCGTTGCCGGTGGCCTGATCTGCCGCCGGCGGGGCTTCCTCGCCGCCGGCCAGCTTCACTGGCCGGCCACGGTGTGCAGCAGCGGCACGCTGCTGCCGCTGCCCCCTCTCCTTCTCTCTCTACTCTATCTCTCTCCCTTCCCCCCTATGTGTGACCATCGCCGACGGCTAGACCCGCCGCCGGCGGGTCTCGCTGGTCGCCGGCCAGCTAGGCTGGCCGGCCGACCTGCAGTAGAGCGGCAGCAGCTGTTGTCGCTGCTGCTGTTGTGAAGCTGGGTTCAGATTCACACCCGAACCCAATAACCCCCAACCCGACCCGTTAACCTATTACCCATATACCTTCAGTTATGGGTTTGGGTATTGGATCCAAACCCAACCCGTTGACAGCCCAAACCCGCATCCAAAACCCAATAAAGGTAATTTTCCATAAAACCCCCTATTAAATAATACTTGTTGCATTTTAAATCCTTATTTATTACATATTTAACCCTTTTGTTATGATTTAGTATCCGGGCGATATCTGGAGCATCCGGACTCCGATTTGGACGATCCTGGAACCGTTGCGATCGTGGGAAAGAGAGCTACCTTTTCATGGCCAGTCTGTGAGTGTTTTTCTTTTATAAATTATATTTTTACCATGTTTAGTGAAAGTGACTGATTGCTTAATTAATAACACTTGATTATCGGTAAATCCCTGGAATTAAAACATAAGAAAACCTGATTTATTATATGGGATAAATCATTAACAATGTTCATAAGTAAAACTAGCCACGAACGTGATAATTAAAATAGATCATTATGTTTAATACTTTGGTGGTACCTACCGTATTCATAAGATAGTAATAGTGAGTATATAGAAGTATTTAACACTCGAATAGATGATATAGCCATATTACATCGGACACGATAGTTTACATACAATACATTATATATTCACGTCCATCTGTTACATAAAGACTTGTTAGACTAAACAGTAGTGTGCATACACTCGGAACACCGTGACTTACATATCCTGTCACAGGGGACACTGTTATCTCATGTACATGTATCACCGTTACACATACTATGACACGTCACACTATTATTTAGTACTCATATCCCACCGATATATAGATACACCGATGCACGAAATACCGTCATTCATATATTGTTATCATCATTACATAGATTCTCGGCATATCACTGTTACACATGCATGCATGGTTTCTATATTCTTGTCATATAGATCACCGTTCATATTGCATGTCATACTCATGTACTCCTGTTACATGATTGTTTCCCGTTACTGTTATTGATATTCCCGTTACTGGATACATGAGTCGTTGATATGCGATATGTGGAATCCCACATCTATTGTTCCCGTTCCCCATTATCATGTTTTGTGCTATCAACAGAGCTAATGTTATGTTATCGTGTTACATGTACCCTATTCTGTACTTGTTCCTAATATACTGTATAGTGAACGATAATAAAGAGAACTTGGGTATGGGGGAGACTTGACGGTTGACTAGGTCTTATCGGGTGAATGTTTGGATCCATTGTTTGTCCCACTGCAGGGGACGGGGTAGTGCTGGCTACCGTCTGATATAGCTCATGAGCTCCCGTTTCCCGTTATTGTTTTAGCTCATTGAGTTCTCGTTACATGTTACAGCCTTAGCGGGCTGGCCCTGGTCTCAGCGGCCAGGGGTCTGTTTAAGGCCGTGATCCCGGGTATGCACGGGATACACCTACCCGATAAGAGCTCCTCGACCATTGGTTTCCAATTAACATAATAAAACAGTATACACAATAGTGACGTCGGGGACACTTGTTATTTGGTCACTATCTCGTTTGGATAATGGTACCCATATGCCATGTCGGATGGGTTCGACTGGAGTGCGGGTTCCAGTATGAACTGCCAGTGGTATGGGACACTGGAAGAGATTGATTAAAATGCCAGGTGGTACTGATTGTTATTATTGTATAAATAACATGACTTGCCTGATACATGTATACTATTGTGTAGTTGTACTTGTTACTGTTCCTGATATGTTATCCACTATCATGTTACCTGTAGACTTTGCTATATTACCCGATGCTTGTTACACTTCAGGTGGTGACACACTCTTCAAGTACACATATACCTTGCATTGCATGGTTTTAGTTCCTGTATATCTTATAGACACTATTCTTGTATGCTCACATCGCTATAGAATGGTTGCATACTCCATCTACATATTCATTTTCATCACGTCATCACTATACAACAGTATTTATTATATAAAACTGGATACTACTGTAGACATGACCCGATGATAACCTGCTAGGTAGTGATGATATTAAAATATGACATGTTTATATTTCTACTGCTTCTTATATGCCTACGATATGGTATCACTGTTACAGAATCATGTATTATATATTATTATCGTGTCTGTATTACTATCGTATATATTACTACCTCCTTCATTTTACCACTCACTAGGTCGCTTTCTGACGACCCTGGGTTTGCGTGCCCAGGTTAGAGATTCGAGATAACATACTGTCAGATATGTCATTGGATTCACATAGGGGACTTGTCACCCATACGATTCATAGGTATCTTGATTCTTTTGTCTTACTTCCTTATTTGTCCATGTTTCTTTATTCTATCATGCTCACTGATCTTTTCTGCAGGTATTCTTGTACTTAGTTAATGCTGGAACTCTTGTGTATATGGAGGATATTTCATGTACTGAGGCTTAACGTACGCGCGAGGGTGTTTTCACTCTGCGTATGTACGTCGCCATAACGTCTCCGTATCCTTGGGATCGGGGCGTTACACATATGAATCTCCTTACTACCGTCATGGAGAACAACGGACTTCAACTTGAGCTTGTCACGGTCACAAGCTTGAGATTCATGCTTCTTCACCCACTTTCATGGTTTTATCTTGGTTCTAATGGCTACAAATAATTCGACATTCTCATCAATGTCGTCAACCTGTTCAGCATCGAAATTGGCTACATGATCTCCACTCGGTGTCACATTCGGTGAAGTCCTTACTGATACTGAATCAACTTGAGGTGGTGGAGTAGATCAACCTCCACCTGCTGCGATACTTCCTTGGTCTTAGTCCTTTCCACCTGCTGAGAGACAGTAGATTTCATCACTAAAGTCTCATCAAACGTGATATGCTGACTCAACACGATCTTCTTATTTTCGGGGTCCCATAACCTGTAACTTTTCATATTTCTTTTAAACATAAACTTCTTTGCTCGCAGATTCACCTTGCCATCTTTGGCACAAAAGTAGGCCGGACTTCCAAATTCCTGTAGCAAATCATGACCATGAGTAGCTTTCCCAGACCAAACTTCTAGTGGAGTTTCACCTCCTATCGTAGTCGATGACATTCCATTTATGAGATGGTTAGCAAACACAATTGCTTCAGCCCTAAATGATTTGTCTAATTGTGCATTAGACAGCAAACACTGAACCTCTCTAGTAAGGAACAGTTGATCTCCTTAGCCAACCCATGTATTTCATCTGTAAAGTGAGTACCAATATTATTGTTCTGGTCAAATTATAAGAATTGGTTCTTGTATCTTTCAACATTACCAATTTGTAGCTCCTTGATCTTCCTACCAATTTGCTTCCATCACATCCTTCCACTTCACCAACATGTCTAGGGCTTCATACCTTTGTCTCATGGGATATATCCAACAATACCTAGATAAATTTTCAATAAAAAAGACAAAGTACTTATGACCTCCAAGCAATGCAGTCTTAGTAGGTCCCCAAATACTTATGTGAACACAATCAGGAAGACCTACAGAGTGGTGAGTTGTGCTGAATTTCACCTTCTTCTTGTCTAGAACGCCGTGTTCACCCATTTTCAAGTTGCAGGTAGAAGCACCTTCCAATGATCCCTTTTTTGCTGGACCTTGGAAAGACTTTTCACCTCCGTGTCTGACCCTCATCTGTCAGATCTATGTGCAACTATCATCTGAAGAACTAGAAGTCTCCACCTGACCTGAAACTGTACTACCCTTCAAGTAGTAGAGATTATTCCGACGGACGTCCTTCATAACTACCATTGAGCTTTGGTCATCTTGAGAATACCATCTCGTATAGATACCACAAGACCCAACGTTTTCAAAGTACCAACTGAGATAAGATTCTTTTTGAGTTGAGCTACATACCTCACTTTCTTCAATTTTCGTACTATCCCATCATACATCTTGATACGGATTGTACCCATCCCTTCTACATTACATGGATAATCATCACCCATGACAGTAAAACATCCATGTAGCTTCTCAAAGCTAGAAAATCAGTCCCTATTCGGGCACACATGATAGGTAGCTCCTGTATCTAAGATCCACTCAGAATTATCTGAATAACCAACTGTAAAAGTAGTAACAGAGAAAGAGAATACTAACGAGTCTGAGTCTGATCCATCCGCCTGTGAAGTACTGGCATGAGTACTGACCACCTGTGCGAGAATTGCCCTGGTTATCGACCCCTTCTTCTTACCTTTGGCCTTCAGACAATCAACCTTCCAGTGTCCTAGCTCTTTACATAAGACGCACTGGTTCCTCTTCAGATCTCTATAACATGATCTGGATTTTGACCTTTCTGATCACCTCTGCCCTTCTGATTAGAACTCCTGCCTCTTATTGTCAATACATCTGCTGTTGTGCTCCCAGAAGAAGACAGTCTGTCCTACCTTCTTACTTCATAATTCACAAGAGCACCAAACACCTCATTATAGTTAAGAGATTTTTCTTCCATTGATCAATATAAGAGTAAAGGTCTCATACTTTTCTTCAGGAAGAGAATTCAATAGAATTACCGCCTTATCCTCTTCATCGATCTCTACATCCACATTAATAAAGTATGTAAGAAGTTTGTGTAACTATTCATGTGTTCGTTTACGGAGATTCCCCTCCTCATCTGGAAGCGATAAAGCCTCCTCTTCAACTGCAACCGCGATTCGACGCCTTTCGTCAGATACTTTTCCTCTAGGATCTCCCACAGCTGCTTTGCAGATGTTTCATGCAACACATGATACTTGATGTCTTGTGTCAAATAAGACCTGATCAAACCACACACTGTTCGGTTCATCTTGTCCCAATTTTTTCAGTAGCTGAATCGCACTTCTTCTCTAACCGTAAATTGTCTTCGAGTTTAATATTGTCAATGCATCCATCAGCTCACATCTCCGCATACCAAAGTTGTTCTTACCGTCGAACTTCACCACATCAATCCTCAATGGATGTGGATTCACGGATTTCACCGTAAATGTACCATCTTCAGCCATCTTCTCAACTGATTCCTCAAAGCAATACAAAAGCAAACAGAGTTAGATAAAACAAATTAGATAAAGATAGGATCTTTACCTCAACGCGAAACCCTCGAAGAGTTTTCAAAATGATCTACTCCTCTGAATTGATTCCTCGAGCAATCCAAACACTGTTTCGAGATCGACACACGATCCCACAAACAGTTCCAATACTGCTCCAAGATTGATAGACGATCTTCGCCTAACAACAACTGATGCCCTTGAAATCAACACACGATCCCACGATGAACCTGGCATATTCTGATACCACTTGTTGTGCGCGGGGCAACAACCAACGAGGAATCCACCAATTAGAGATTGATGCAGCCGGAGAAGTACCCTCACGACAAAAATAAAGAAACAATAGAGAAAGCAATCCAACACAATATTTAATGAGGTTCGGTAATTTGCCTACGTCCTCAGGGCAAGGGAGAGAGAGATTTTATTGATTCAACATTCAATACAAGCAAATACCAGAGGGATATTTCTAGGGATACAATACATGAGGGTTCTATCCCATATTTATAGCCACAAAGTCCCAGGGATTTAAGAAACCCTGATTGGATTCGACCCCAAAACAGAAAAGGAGTCTGAATCCAAAAAGGAGAACAAAACACGTATGTCCGTCGGTCAACCCCTGTCCTCGGTCGACCAGCCTAGTCGATCGGGACCAACCGAGAGCTGGCTTATGTCAGTCAGTCGATCGAGCTATATCTGTGCACGTCGTGCACACCGGTCGACCGGCTCTGTCCACCAGTCGACCGGTGCGGTCGACTGGGCCCTATCCAGGCCTACTTCAAGTATCGTTCTTACTCCCTTTGACTTCCAGTCTCTGCACTATCTCCTCTATCACCTTTATCTCCTCTCTCCCTACACGACTCAAATCGACCAGTTGAACTAACCGTAAGGGATTGTTGAGTAGTTTTATAGTTAGGCAACCTGACCTATCTGAAATCCCCAATCCTTTTATAAATGTGTATGGGTTCTACAATTGTTATCCCTATTAGGCAAATAAATCATGGTTTTACATCAACAATCAAACAGTTTGCTCCAGCATTACGGATTTGTTTGGTTTCAAGGATGTGGGCGGAAGTAAGGAAATGGGGAGGTGTCATTTCTCACTTCCCTATCTTCCAAACACCGGAAAAGGAAAATGAGATAACCCCTTTTTCTTTTCTCTTTTCCTTTTTACACAACCATTTCCTCACTTTCAGGGTGTTACAGTTAATTTTGTGGTCATGTAAATCTCATTTATAATAAGTTGTAGCTCAAACAATTAATTTTGTGATCATGTAAATCTTACTTGCATTCTAATTACAGTCTAATTTTTATTTTTCTTAATTAAATTTTATTTTAATATTTTTTTTCGGTCAACTTTGTGGTCAACTTTTTCACTTTTACTTTCACATTACTATTCAAACACCGGAAAGATATAACATAGTAACGCCCCGATCCCAAGGATACGGAGACGTTATGGCGGCACACATACGCGAGGTGAAAACACACTCACGAGTATGTTAAGCCTCAGTACAAGACAGGGCCTCCAGATACACAAGAGTTCCAGTAGAAAGTAAGTACAAGAATACCTGCAGAAAGGGGTTAGTGATCATAGCAGATAGAAAGATAGGAATAAATGAGATAACAGGAACAAAGCACATAGATACCTATGAAGGAATCCCGATGGTAAAGTCTTCTATGTGAACCCAATGAACTAGCGGCCCGAAAGATAACTCGGATCTCCAACCTGGGCACACAAACCCAGGGTCGTCAGAAAGCGACCTAGTGAGTGGTAAAATGAAGGAGGAGGTAGTAATAGATATTATAGTAATACAAACACGATACTAATATATAATACATGATGTTGGAATAGTGATACTATATAATAAGTATATAAGAAGTAGTAGACATATATAGACATGTTATCTTTTAATACCATCACTACCTAGCCGGTTATCATCGGGTCATGTCTATAGTCGTATCCAGTGTATATAATAAGTACTGTTGCCTAGTGTGACGTGATAGAAAGGAACATGCTAGTGGTGACGTGATAGAAGTGAACATGCAGATGGCATATACAACATAACCATCCTACTGTGTTGTGCATAGTGAGCAGATAGACAATGTAAAACAGAATATAAGCAATGCAAAGTATTCATGGACATGAGCAGTATGCCACCTCAGAAAATGTAGCATAAAACAGGCAAAGTAACAATGCATACATGGCGCATGATAGCGAATACATGAGCAGGAACAGTAACAAGTACAACTAAACAATAGTATACATGTATCAGGCAAGTCATGTTATTTATACAATAGTAGCAATCAGTACCACCCGGTATTTTAATCAATCTCTTCCAGTGTCCCATACCACTGGCAGTTCATACTGGAGCCCGCACTCCAGTCGAACCCATCCGGACATGGCCTACGGGTACCATTATCCAAACGAGAGAGTGACCAAATAACAAGTGTTCCCGACGTCACTATTGTGTATACTGTTTTATTATGTTAATTGGAAACCCATGGTCGAGGAGCTCTTATCGGGTAGGTGTATCCCGTGCATACCCGGGATCACGGCCTTAAACAAACCCCTGGCTGCTGAGACTAGGGCCCTCCGCTAAGAGGGGAGCATGAATCAAGTAACGAGAGCTCATGGAGCAATTGGTAGGTAGCACTACCGTCCCCTGCAGTGGGAGAACAATATGGATCCAATACATCACCCGATAAGATCTAATCAACCGTCAAGTCTTACCCAAGTTAGCTTTATGATCTGATATGTGAAGTATACAATGTAACAAGAACAATTACAGTGCATGATACATGTAACATGATAACCGGAACTGAGCTCTGTTGATAGCATAGAACAATATAACGGGAAACGGGAACAATATAACGGGAAACGGGAACAATATAACATGAAACGGGAACAATAGATGTGGGATTCCATATATTGCGTATCAACAGCTCTCATGTCTAGTAACGGGAATATCCATATCAGTAACATGAAACAATCGTATAAGAGGAATACCGGAATCACATGAAACAATAATACATGTAACAGAAATAGTGTTCAAGATAATGGGAATCCAGGAATAGTCATGAAGTACTAATATACATCATGATCCATGCAAACAGGAATATATAGACAATCAATGCATGTAGGTCGATGGGTCCAGTGGTATAAGATCATGAAGTAACTGTGTATAGCCTAGCCATGTAGCAGTATAATATCATATCCGGGTAGTTGTAGTTCACGACTATTCAGTAATAATGTAATGATGCGCAGTATCAATGTATGAGTGAAGCATGCACAAGGGACCTCATGAAATAACAGTGTCTGTGCATTAGCATATCTGTGGGACGGTGAGACTAGCACATGACATGTCAGTGTTGTGTATCCATGGAACATTAGTCATGAACATGACATGATATGGTCCTATGTCGTGTATCAGAGGTTGACATGCAATCACTGGTCGAGTGTAGTGGTGGGGCTGTGACGGTGACTGTATCATAGTGATAGTATACATGTAGCAGTAACGAAGTGACCATGGCAAGTGATGTGAGCAATGTACCTAACTCGCGTGAAGTAGATAGACTCATCTCTTACGTATATGTGATAGTCGTCTTTATCATGAAGTGTCGCTGAAGTACCATGTATCGTGATTTATTCACATTTACGATTTATGGACTAAAGTAGTCACCCAATCTATCATGAATAAATATAATTTATAAAATGAAAACACTCACAAACTGGCCATGGGAAGGTAGCTCTCTTTCCCACGATCGCAACGGATCCAGAATCATCCAAATCGGAGTCCGGATGCTCCCAATATCGCCCGAACGCTAAAAATCATAAAATGGGGTTAAATATGTAATAAGAATATTTAAATGCACTTACTAAATAGAAGCAGGGGGTTTTCTGTAAAATTACCTTTATTGGGTTTGGATGCGGGTTTGAGCTCATAACGGGTCGGGTTTGGATCCAATACCCAAACCCGTTTAACTTAAGTTAAATGGGTTACGGGTTAACGGGTTGGATTCGGGGTTCATTGGGTTTAACCATGAACCCAATAGGGTTATTGGGTTTGGGTTTTACCCAAACCCAAAGGAACTGTTGCTGCTCCTGCGCGGCCGCCGGCGGCGGTCCCGGCCGCCGGCGGCGGTTCGGGCCCGACCGAGCACGAGAGAGAGAGAGAGGGAGAGGGAGAGAGAGGAGAAACAAAAAGGAAAGAAGAAGGAGAAGAAGCAGCAGAGGAAGAAAAGAAGAAAGAAGAAAAAGGAAGAAGAAGAGGGGTGGTGGCGCGGTGGCGGCCGGCCACCGGCCGGGGGCGTGGCGGCAGCGGCGCCGGCCGGGGGCGCGGCGGCAGCAGCGCCGGCCGGGCGTGCGGCGGCGCCGGCCGCGCTTGGTCGGGCCGCGGGCGGCGGTTCGGCTTGGAACAGAGCATAGGGGGAGAGAGAGAGAGTTATAGAGAGAGAGTTAGAGAGAGAAAAAAGAGAGAGAGAGAAGAGAGAGTGAGAGAGAGATTGGGTGGAAGAGAGAGAAGGGGGAGAGAGTTTTATAGGGGGGAGAGAGAGAGAGAAGAGGCGGTGGGGTTAAGAGGCGGTGGAGATGGCTTGGGGAAGAAGAAAGGGGAAAGAAAAGAAAAGAAAAGAAATAAAATAATATTATTTAATTCGGCCCAAATTCGACTTGCCCCGAACGTGCCCAAAAATTACAAAAAATATAGAATATTATCCTGAGACATAAGATGAAAACGGTTTAAAGAAATTCTGTCCGGTTTGCAAATTAAAAATCCCGAAAGCTGTCGCCGGTACCGGGCGACACCGGTTTGGCCGGATTTTCGATAAATTCAGAAAAATTCCCAAAAATATCCTAATGTAGATAACACGATTCTAAGATGCATGGTGAAAGCAGATTCTTAAAATTCTACACCGTTTGTGAAAGAAAATCGTAGAGCCGATTATCGGTATCGGTCGACACCGACTACGGAGATTTTCCAAAATAATCCTGAAAAATTTCAGAAAATCTTGAAAAATCTAAAATATTAGAAAATAATTTTTGAAACTGAAATTAGCTCAATCGGACTACCACGGAGGTCAAATCAATTTTGTACGTCGTATCGCGTACAGATACTGTGATACGTACATCAGGGAGTAGGGGGTTACAAACATTTTTCAAGTCACACTTCCTAACAACATCCAAACACCGGAAAACTTACTAATTAATTCTCAAGTTCCAAAAGAAACTATTACTATTTCTTTACTTCTTCATTTCCTCACTTCCACGCCTAACCAAATAGCCCCTATGGGCGCATTTGGTTGCAAGGAAGTAGGTGGAAGTAAGAAAATAGGGAAGTATAATTGCTCACTTCCCTATCTATCCAAACACCGGAAAAGAAAAATAAGAAAACCTCTTTTCCTTTTTTCTTTTCTCTTTTACACAACCATTTCCTCACTTCCAGAGTGCTACAGTTAATTTTGTGGTCATGTAAAACTCAAAAAAAGTAATAAATAAATTTATTAATTAATAGACTTAATAAATTAATAAATAAATTCTTTAAATTATCTTAAATATTCTTATATTCTACGTAGCGAATTTAATTATAAAACCTCAGTTATATTTGACCAAAAATGACCTTATTTCTAAGTGAAATGAATTACTGTCAGCATATAAATATAAGTGATTTTCATACAATCACTTATGCCTATATAAGGAAGGAAGCTCTAATTAAGAAGGGATCATCAACAAATATCCTCCACTTCTCTCCTTTGTAATCTCTTGCTCATGTGCTGAGCCTTCTTCCTCTTGTATAATTACTCTTGTAAAATATTTTGGAGATAAATAAAGTGTGTTTTGATTTGGCTTGATAATCTTGGTTTTCTTTGCCTCTACCCTCCTTCCTAGTATCAGAGCCAGTGAATGGCTGAGTAAGATACTATATTCTGTGATCTTCTCATGTAATTAATTACTTGCTAACTTGTTTTTGGTTTAGATTATGGTTAGATGCCGAGGTATTGTATGGTTTGACTTCCACCTAGTGGAACGACATCTAAGTCGCGTAGGATCTGTTGCCGATGAACTGGCGTTTAGTCTCCGTAAATCGTTGACAGTCGTGCTACGTTTTACAGACTAAAGGTATATTAGGTAATCTAAACTTAGTCTAAAATAAAAATAAGTTATCTTAGTAATTAGTTGAATAGAAAAGAGTACAAAATAGTTTTACTCGAAACCTTCAAATGGATCTAATAGGTTCTACTTCTCGTAATTTAACTAGAGGAAAATCTGTTAAAAATTCTAATTTAATAGAATATCCTACAGAAATAGAAGACCTTAATAAATGGTCTATTCTGAAAGTCCAGCAAAGCAAATCTATAATATAGGAATGTTTAATTTTAAATCCTCCGTGGCAATTAAAACCATGCAAAAATCAATCCAAGTAGATAATACCGAACAATCAATAAAACTATTAAATGAAGAAGACTTATTACCCTTTATCAATAAATACAATTTTATCCATATTGGGCTGATTAAAATAACCTTAAAACCTTTAACACTTCAAGGGTTAAATGCTTCACTACTAACCTTAGTAAGAGATGCTAGATGCTTAGACTATGTTCAATCTTTAATGGGAGTTATGCAAATTAGCATTTGTCATGGCCCAATTTACTTTAATGTATATCCAAATTTAAGTCTGTCATTGACAGACACAAATATATTAGAGGCAGTCACACTAAATATAAAAACAAATGGCTATAATTTTATGCCTGGATCTGAAACAATTGCAGTAATATTTAGGATTCACTATAAAGTACTGAATACTTTAGCACCTAAAGCTAAGCAAATAACTAAACGAGGAAAAACAATTTTGGTTAAAACAAATTTATTATCCTCAAATATAACAACAAATAGAATCTTAAAATGGGAAGAAATAAATTTTTCACAAATTTGGTTACTAACTTCCTCCATTCCTCCTAGACCTATTATAGAAACAGATTTAGATCAAATAATTCAAACTGAGGATGGAAAAGTTGAAGTTAAATTTAATCCAAAATAATAACTAGAATCTCTAGTTCAAGAAATTCTAATTCTAACTTTAAAAATCAATCAGTTAAAAGTGGTAATTATACAAGAAGAGATAAAGAATTAGAAGTATAAAGAATAAAATATCTAATTCTTCAATAACCCATCCAATTTACGAGAAGCCTAATCCAGTCTCTCCTACCCAATCAGACATGGATTTTAATATTTAATAGATTTTTCACCTGGAAGCTTACCAAGGATATATCTGAATCTCGAATATAATAAAGACATTCATTTCATATAATGGTTTGAAAAACTTTTCCTATTGAAAAAGATACTATTACAAAGATGAATATTATAAACATCTTACTCGAATAGATAAATTAAGACTCTTTTCAGAATGGTTCATAAAAACTTATATAAATGATGAAATTAACAAACTTAATGTGCTTGAAGACCATTATAAATCTTGGGCTACTATAAATGGGAGGAAAATAAATGCACTATATCCTCCAGGAGAAACCATAAAAATTACTACTGCATCAGATTACACTGAAGCAGCAGCTTTAATCAAAGTTTTACCTGAGCCCAGGGAAGAAGTAATAAAAGAATTACAGAAAGTTATTAAGCAAAATAACTATACAAACGTTTATGTCTAAGTTCTAGGGCAACAATTAACCAGAATAGAATCTACCGTAGAAATATTAATAAATAAATTAAATCAAATTGCACAATTAGAAACTCCTTTATTAAAGAAGGAAGAAAAAATAAATTATGTTCCTATAAAACCGCCTCCAGAGGTTACTGGATTTAAACTTTATTCTCAAAAAGAAGAAATTACTTCTTTAATAGAACAATTAAAAAAGGCTAATTTAAATATTATTCAGGAAAATTCATCTGACCAGAAATGGATGAAGAAGTGGATGAACCTGATCTATATCAGATATCTTCAATGAAGACAACTTAGACAACTTGGATTTAAATCAAATAGTCGATATTGAAGACTCTTTTAGAGAAAGTATGAAACCTACTAAAATAAATAAATTAGATTTTAAGCTAAGAAGAAGAGCTGACAAGTATTATTATAAAAGACCAACTCCAATGGATATTTTATTTGAGAAAAATGATGATCCTTCTTCATTAGAGCTTCCTTCCTTATATAGGCATAAGTGAGTCTCGAACCTTCATGCCAGCTCAAAAGGGGCATGATTATATTTTCTTTTGCTTTTTTGAAAGTAGGAGAGCATTCATGATGATATTCTCTTGAAAGTAGAGAATCATGATGACATTCTTCATGATGATATTCTTTCACCTTTATTTCTTTTCACTTTATTAAAGTGAAACAGATGGAATAAACTGAACTTATGGCTCTCCGGGGCTCAATCAGTTTTGTCTTCAAGTGTAGAGATATTCTTTCTGATCTGGTGGTAGATTGGTGGATAATTTTGCTGGATTTCTTCTTGTCTGATAGCTGGGCAGGTGCTATCATTGCCAGGAGAGTGTTGGCCAGTGAGGCTCATGGATGAAGTCTCCAGAGAATTTTTGTAGAAGTAGTTTCAATACGCCTTGCACATTGGTAGCAAAAATCCAGTTTGGAAAGTGATGAAAAATATGAAAACCTTCTGGAAAAGCTTCCATAGTATTCTGTATTAATAGTGGATAAAGACTTTATATATGTTAAGATTCATACTGGAAACTTCTGGAGGTATCGGTTGCTCTTCAATATAGAATTCTGTTCCGATTGTAGTAAGGAATTGGGTTGGCCGAGAGTCCCACCAGCCATAGTATTCAGTGATGAAAACAAGATGCTGGGCTGGTTTATATGCTTCATTTTCCCAAGTGGGTGGAGTTGAGAGAAATCTAAAATATAATTTATCTGAACAAAGGTTTCTTAGTTTGAGAGAGGCTGTGGTTAGGGTAGGAAACAAGTGGATTCTGTCTAGATAAGAGTGAGAGACTAATCCATAATAGAGATCATGTTCTATGGCCCAATTTTTTCTTATTGGGGAGTGACTGGGGTTAATAGAAGTTTTAAAAAAGAAGTGTCAGGTTTAATGACTAGATAATATCCTCTAGGAAATGTGTGATAAAGCTGATTTATTTTGTGGAGTAATTTGGTTTCAACAGCGCTAAATGTTTGAATTATTTTGTGGTAAATTTCAGAGGGAAGATTCTCGATTATGTTTTGAGCAAGTTGCTGTCTAGTATGGAGAAAGAATACTAGTTGCTCAGGAAAAGTTAGAGGAGTATTACTCCTTGTTGAGTAATTGCTCCTTTTTTTCAAGAGTGAGACATAATATTCCTGCAAGGTAATTGAAAATAATTAAGAATATTATTCTTTTCAAGAGTTGTAATTAACTCTGAAGTATTTTTCTGGTAGAATATTGCTTCAACTTCAAAATTTCTTTGTAAGTTAAAATTTTATTTGTTTGAAATTGGTGGGAAGATTCTTCCCTATCAGGAATATTGCCTGATGAAGATGAAGGAGAATTAGGAGAATTAGCTACTATTAAAGGCCTCCCCGTATTAGGCTTGGATAGGACAAGCCTAATACGGGGAGTTTTGCCTCTTCCACGCCCTCGACCTCTACCTGCACTAGAGCCCTGCATTAGACTGTAAAAATATATGGGTTAAATAATCAGGTAGAGAACTGTCTCGGCCTTTAATATATTCGATACCAAAATCAAAAATAGATAACTCTGCTTGCCATCTACTAAAAATTTGTTTTGAAGCTAAGTTCTTACATCTTTTTCTATAATGGATTTAGCTGAACTGCAGTCAATCCTTAATAGGAATTTTTTGTTAAGCATATCATCTTGAAATTTATGTATACATTTTATTATGGCAAGAAGATCTTTTTTAATTGTTGAATAATTATACTTGGTTGGATTCTATTTACCAGAATGGAATCTAACTAATTCCTCAAATTTTTATTTGGGTTTAATTGTTTAAGGATTCCTCCAAATCCAATATTATTAGCATCAGTCTCTAATATCTTGAACCAGTCAGGGTTTGCAAGATGTAGACAAGGAAGATTCTTAACCTTTTGTTTTATTTTTTTTACTGATTCAGTATGTTCTTTGGACTATGGTTTTGCATTTTTTTTTAGTCTGTCATACAAGATTTTTGTGTTTTTGGTTAAGTCTTTATAGTAATCTGCTACATAATTTAATGCGCTTAGAAATCTTTGCAGTTGTTTTATATCAGTTATTTCATCTGGGAATTTAGAAGCAAATTCAATGCTCCTATTTATTGGGATTATAGTTCCATTGACAATATTATATCCTAAAAATCTTATTTCTTGTTGAAATAGTTTCATTTTAGGGGCAGATATTACCAGTCCATTTTTTATAATAAGGTATTTAAATATATTTAGATGTTTAAAATGCTCATATTTGGTATTAGAATATACTAGAATATCATCAATATAAGATAATATAAAATTAGTATGGTTCATGAATATATCATTCATTATACTTTGAAATTCTGATGGACCATTTTTTTTAGTCTAAAAGGCATTACATTCCATTTGTAATGGCCAAATGTAATAGTGAAAGCAGTTTTATATCTATCCTGCTCATTTATTCGTACTTGCCAATATTCAGATTTTAAATCAAATTTTGAAAATATTTTAGCATTTACTATTCGGTTTAATAAGTCTCTTTTATTTGGGATAGGATATCTAATCCATTTTAATATTTTATTAAGTGGTTTGTAATTTATTACTAATCTTCGAACGCCACGTTCCTTTTCGGCTGCATTATTAATATAAAAGGCTGTGCAGCTCCAAGGGGAAAAGGATTTTCTGATTAGATTTTTTATTTAAGAGATCATTAATTTTTTTCTTATAGAGATCTAAGTATTCTTTATTCATTTGGTAAGGTTTTGACTTAGTAGGAATATCCTTTTCATTAAAAGATTCTTCATAGGGTAAAGAAACAATATGTTGTTTTCTTTCCCAAAAGGCGTTGGGTAAATTATTACATGTTTGAGATTTAAAATTTTCTTCTACATGTTTAATTTTTGTTTGAAGTTGGCTAGATTGCAATTGTCTTGCTATATTTGTTTTAACGATTTATTCTCTAAGGAAATTGATTTGATTCTCCTTTAAATAGATTTCTTTGACTTCATTTAGAAGTTTGACTATAGAATTAGTTACGAATTCAAAAGTTACATTTTGACCTTTATAACAGGTAACTATACCATGTTCATCAATTTGTTTAATTGGCATGAGTTTTCCTAAGAAAGGAGTGCTTAGTATTACGTGTTGTGATATTTCCTTTACTATTAGAAAGTGTAAAGGGATACAAACTTTATCTTTACAAATGTTTACATCGGTGACTTTATATGGTGTAGTAAGTGCTTTATTATTAGCAGCACTTAAAGTTTGTGTAGTGTGTTCACAATATTTTTGTGGTATTAATCCTTCTTTTATGCAATTAAGATTAGCACCGCTATCAACAAGTGCTATTAAGTCTTGGATATAGAATTCATTGTTAATAAGTAAGTTGATCTTTATATACCATTTTTGGGTTATTATTAAATCCATTGTTTGTAGGAATTGATCGGTTTGGTTAGAAAACTCGTGATTAGTTTCTTTCAGCTCTTTGTTATTAAGCTCCTCCGCCTTATTGTTCAGTTTTAACTTAGTTAGTCTGAAGTCTAGTGTTTCATTTTCTTTTCTTAAAGTTTTTATTTCTATTTTTAATGTATTGATTTCTTGATGTAGTTCTTGAAGAGTTATTGATTTCTTTTCTTTATTCCTGTATCTTTCAAGAACTTTAGAAAGTCTATGACATTGTCTATTCTAGGTAATTTTTCATTTTCTTTTGTAGTAACTATTAATTCTATTATTTTATTTTTTATTGTTGTATCCATTTCATTGTTCATTACATAGTCGAGTAAACTTTTCTTTTCATCAGTAGTTAGGACATAGAGTCCATTCATTTCTACTATAGACTTGTAATAGTTTAATTGATCAAGGTTGCAGCATTGACCATTACATTTCCGATAATTTTCTTCTTCAGAAGTCTCTTTTTTAGAAAAAGATTGGTCATCTTCAGAAGTAGAATTAATCATTATTTTTAATAATGTTCTTCTGACACCTTCGTCTTCAATCTCTTCGATTTTCTTTTTAGTATATCTATTAGCATAATGGCCTAATTTATCACATTTATAACATTTTATGTTCTTTTGCTTAGTTTTTGCTTTATCTTTTCTATGAAATGGCTCCTTTTGTTCTTTATTTATTTTTTATAAGTCTTATATCTTTTATTGACTTGAGTAGGTCTTTTAGAATCATTATGTCTTCTTTTAATATTTTTCGGGATTTTTGGCCCTCTATGACGAATTGGCTACATAATTCTCCCAATTACTTTAAGTGGGTTTCAGACAAGATTTCATTCACGACATTGTTTTCCCTTTACACATAAATAAATAAATATGAAAGCTAGTAAATTTGAAATTTCTTAAAAACAAGGAATGAAAATAAATAAATTTGTCATATTTGATCCTGCTGAGTCCAATTGGGATGGAAAAGTAAGGTTATGCGGGTTGGGTGTACTTATTAATTACATGAATATACTAACTATTGTTGTGATAAAATTATAATATTTGAAAATTAATTCTATATTTTGAATTTTTTATTTGAGTATCCAAAAAAATATTTAACTTATTTTTTTGAGTTTAAATACTGTACTAAAGGGTAATTTAAAAAAAATATATATTTTTTAAAATATTTTGAAAAATCATCCTCTCCTAAAAATATTTTTAAAAGCCGACATCTGACACACCACGTAGCGTCACGTCAACATGGCACCTGCGCTAGCTAAGGTCAGTTTATATTTTCTTGCTCAACTGTTTTTGTTGGTTGTCAACATTAGATAAAGCCTTTTTATTCTTTTTTGCCTTTTTTTGTTTTTGTCCGGGATTGACAAATCAGGACAAAGAAATTTGATTTTTTTTTTTAGCTTTTCCTTTGTCCGAACAAATAATATATAATTATGATAAAGTTACAGACATTAGGTCACTGTGGTAGAGTAGAGAGTATTCTAGCTTGTCACATGGGTGACTCGATTTTGATCCCTGACAACAATGATTTTTTTACATGTTAAACAAAAAAGAAAATCTAAAAAAAAACCTGTCGTATTCAAAGCGACGACTTAAGGAATCTGAGGGATTGTGAACTACAGTCTTCCACTTTACCAATTCAGCTAAGGTTAAATTAGGCTTGATAACTCCGAAAAAAAAGCACTTGGATAAATAAAATAAAATGATTTTGTCTGGGGTTGACAACCCAAAAAGGCTAGTTGGGCAAAAAAAAAAAAAAATTCTTCATTTGAGATTCCCAACATGATATGAAAAAAAATTGACCTCTCGCAAGCACTGGCGTCAAGCTGGTGGGGCATAACGCACCGCCACGGAGTGGGCTCCAACTTGACGTGTTCGATTTGTGAAAATATTTTTGGGAGATATCGATTTTTCAAAATAATTTTTTAAAATGTATTGTTTTGACAAAAAAAAAAAAATTGCCGAATTTTTTTGTTTTGGATTTTCTCCACTCTCCTTCGAAGCAACCGGCGACAACTGGACCTCTCCGATCCTCATCATCGTCTCGATCGAAAACGCAGGGTTTGAATGTTGAGACCCTAACCCCTCTCCCTTCTGGAGTCCTCTTTTTCTTCTCCATCTTAGATCCATGTCAGGGCAAGCTGACTCGTTTGACGACGACCACAAGTCCCCCCTTCGATCCTCACTTCCGTCTTCATCCGATGCGGATCTCGAGGCCCAGCCATCGACGTCGACGAAGAGAAGCGGGATCGGGATCGGCGATCTTTTGAGGCATCTAGATCGGCGTTTATCGAGCAGGAGATTGAGTAGAAGGCACTCGAATCGAGACGAATCGCCTTTGCCACTCGATGCCCGGTCGCATCACGATGAGTTGGCCGACGGAGCTCCGCCCGAGTGGGCGTTGCTGTTGGTTGGGTGCCTCCTTGGCCTAGCTACTGGGCTTTGCGTCGCAGCATTTAATCGGGGGGTGAGTACTAATGGTCTTTGTTCGTATTTAGACTTGCATTCTATTGTGCCTAGCATTTGATTGAGTATGAAATAATTTTTTCATGTCCCCTTTTTTGATATACTGAAGGGGAAAAGTTGTTTTCTAATGGTAATTTAAGTAATTTTTATAGTATACTGCTGGTATGCAGTTTTTTGGCTTGGTTTATGGCAGTTGTTGAATTGAACATTATTCTGTTTTTTTTTTTTTAAAATATTTGTGAGTTCGTATAATTATTCGGAAAAGATGTGTTTTTAATGTGGGTTTACGGGATTGTGATTAGTACTGATGGATTGCGTTTTTATCCGAACAGAGAAAAATATTTTTATCCTATTCGTTTGAAATTTTCTCTTTTTAAATGGTAATTAATTCACTATAAGTAAGAGGAGGACATGGATGATAACAATAGAGTAAACAAGGTAGCAGTTTCCCATCTAGTTTTAGGGTCTGTTGTATTCAATATCAGTTCTTCATTAGCCTCAGTGATAGCATCTACCACTTCTCCAGCATCAGTAGCAGCAACAACAGACTGCCTTTCATGTACCTGTCTAACAGCCTTTCTTCCAGCAGTTCCTCGCACTCTGCTGCGCACAAAAGTGTTCCACTTTTTTCTCTGGCAAGTTTTCCAACCAAAAAGTAATATAGGAAATAATGGACTCAAGTAAAGCTGTTTCACTCAAATGTTAATGTAAAAATATCCTGTTGTTTCTCTCGTGCCAGAGTAACCAACATACTGCCATAAGAGAAATATCCCATTCAAGATGAACAACTGTCTTAACATGAGTTGTTCTGGGACAAGTCCATGCATCAGACATAGTAGTGGGGGAGCCAGAAAGCAATAGCTCCAATTTAAGAGAATCCCATATGTAAGCTACATATTTCCGGCCAACAAAAATATGTTGGCAGGAATCAATATCTTCATCACTTAACACATAGAGGCCTACCTGACTGATACCCTTATGTGAGAGAAGATCTGAGGTGTTAAGTTTCCTTTTCACAATTAACCACATAAGAATCTTAACCTTCAAAGGATCTGTTATATCCCAAAAACCTTTAGCAGCCAAGGAAATACCCCCAAAATTGAGAAAGTTGAAATATGATTAAACTGAAAATACACCTTTTCCATCCCATCTCCAAATTCATTTATCTTTCTTACTTCTGGGTTTATACTGATTGATAATATGCAAAACTAAGGATCCAGTTAATGTTCTTCTTCCAAATCCATCCTTGAGAGCCATAATAACCACATTCTTTGACAACAGCTTTTTTTATTGATGTTCAGCTCAAAGAGTTTAGGAAATCTATTTGCAAGAGCTATATCTAAAACACCAAATATCAGTCCAGACGGCACAACTTTGTCCATCTCCCAGTATCACTGTAGTATTGCACATAATAGAATCCAAAGATTACTAGTACTTTTTCAAAAGAAATAAAACTGTTGATCCTCTACTTGAAAAATGCTCCATTCCTTATAATACATATGCCGAACTAACCTTCTCCACAATAAGTCTGGCTGACTAAAAAAATCCCATAGCCATTTCCCCAATAAAGCATTATTTGATTGTTTAAGATTTAGTACCCCCAGCCTCCCATGAGTTTTTGGCTAACAAACTTCTTCCCAGCTAACTAAACAAGCACAAGGTGATAAGTGTCTGCCCCCTTTCCAGAAAAAATCCTCATCTTATCCATTTGATTCCACACCCACACAAGCAGATTATGAAATCACCTCATATATAAAGGCATTGATGATAGGACTGAATTAACTAACACCAATCTTTCTACTGTAGACAATGTGTTACCTTTCCTGCCTGCCGATCTATTGTCCATCTTGGTAAGTAAAGGTTGCCGGTCGTCATGCAACAACTTGCCAGGTCTTAATGGAACACCGAGGTAAGTAACACGGAATGAACCTATGCAACAGTTCAACATATTGGCTATCATTTGTATTTCATTGTTAACTTACTAACAAGATAACTGAACTTTTATCAAAATTGATCTTAAGCCCAAACGCCATCTCAAAACCACATAACAGCAGCTTCAGATAGGTTCATTTGATTCAACACCCAATAGGCAGATTATGAAATGACGTCATATTTAAAGGTATTGAGGATAGAACCAAATTAACTAATACCAATCTTCCTCCTGTAGGCAATGTGTTACCTTTCCAGCCTGCCAATCTACTGTCCATCTTGGTAAGTAAAGGTCGCCAGTGCTCATGCAACAACTTGCTGGGTCTTAATGGAACACCAAAGTAAGTAATAGGGAATGAACCTATCTGACAGTCCAACATATTGGCTATTCTCATGTGTAATTCATTGTTATCTTCTGACAGAAGAACTGAACTTTTAACAAAATTGATCTTAAGCCTAGATGCCATCTCAAAACCATATAACAGTTGCTTTAGAGAAAGGATGTATTGTCATCACTTTTACAAAAGAGCAAAGTGTCATCAACATTTTGCAAACTGACCATTTTGTGAAAACCTGCAGGGCCTACTTCTTCCAAAACATCATTGCTGACTGCTAAATTCAGCATTCTTGTTAACAAAACAGCTGCCAAAACAAAAATGAGGGGAGATAAAGGATCTCCTTGTCTTAATCCCCTCTTTGAGAAAATGGTTCCCTCAGGATTGCCATTCGCAAGAATACGAGATTTTCCACCTTTCAAGCAAATACTCATCCATTGCATCCATTTTACTCCAAAATTTCTGGCATTGATGATAGGACTGAATTAACTAACACCAATCTTTCTACTGTAGACAATGTGTTACCTTTCCAAAACATCATTGCTGACTGCTAAATTCAGCATTCTTGTTAACAAACAGCTGCCAAACAAAAATGAGGGGAGATAAAGGATCTCCTTGTCTTAATCCCCTGCAGGGCCTACTTCTTCCAAAACATCATTGCTGACTGCTAAATTCAGCATTCTTGTTAACAAAACAGCTGCCAAAACAAAAATGAGGGGAGATAAAGGATCTCCTTGTCTTAATCCCCTCTTTGAGAAAATGGTTCCCTCAGGATTGCCATTCGCAAGAATACGAGATTTTCCACCTTTCAAGCAAATACTCATCCATTGCATCCATTTTACTCCAAATTTCTGGCTGTCAACACTTTCAAATATTTAATCCCAGTGTAACATATCATATGCCTTAGAAAAATCTAATTTTAGTAACATTCCTCCATAAATTTTATCTCTATAACAACTAGAGATAAGCTCTTGAGCAGCGGCTACTCCATCTATATTATACCTGCCTTTAACGAAATCTGCGTGACTGGTATCGATAAGTAAATCTAATTTGCAATTCAGTCTAGTAGTGAGTAGTTTAGTAACAATTTTATACACCACATTTAACGAACTGATTGTCCCAAACTTGCTGACTAAATTGGCTTCTTTAACCTTTGGAATCAAAACTACATGGGCAGAGTTCATTGTTTCCAATTCAAGTATACTTTTATAAATTCTGAAAACAAGTCCATAAGCTCACCCTTTACTATATCCCAAAATTCCTGAAAAAATAAAGCAAGAAAGCCATCTGGCCCAGGGGCTTTGTCTTCAGCCATATAAAAGATAGCCTCTCTGATTTCATGTTCACTAAAAGGCACTTCTAAATCTCCAGCACCCCACCTCTGGATATAGTTTTTGCCAATCAAGTTGTATTCTATGTTGAACTTTTTGGCCAAAGATGGATTTATAAAAGTAATAAAAAGCCATCTTAATCTCATTTTAGTCTCCAAAACAACACCTTTTGATTGAATAGACACAATTGCATTTCTCTTCCTACTACCATTAGCCACCTTATGAAGTAAGAGGAGTTTTGAGTCTCCTTCTTTTAACCAATGAACCCATGATCTTTGCCTCCACAAAACCTCCACTTTCTTAAGGATATGATTCAACTGTGCCACAACTGACTGCTTTTGTGCTTTTTCCTTATCAGGTAAAATACCAATCTCTTCCAAGTTCTCAAAAACAGTAATTCATCCTGTAACTGTTTTTTGGAATCTTTAATAATGTGAATATGCTCTTTAGTCCAATTCTTAATCATCTTTCTTTGTTTCCTCAACTTATACACAATTAGTAGCAGCTCATCCATGCGCTTGTATTGACTGCCATGCTGACTGTACCATGCCCTTAAATGAAGGTTCAAGCAACCATACTTTTTTCAAATCTAAACACTTTTTTAGCAGAAGATTGTGCACCACTCTTGAGTAATATTTGACTATAATCAAACAACTGACTTGCTAATCCATTTTGAATAGTATATGGACGCTTATCATCCCGCTTAAAACTGTTAAAGAACCTATCAAGCTTAGCAAATGAAAGCACGCTTCTTTTGTTTGACCAAGTAAACTGTCCGCCACATAAAGGTCTTTCCACTCAAATTCTTTGACTATATCACTGAATTCTTCAAAATCTTTTTCATGAGTTGTCAAACCTTTGTGTTCTGTCATAAATCTGGTGAGGTTAAAGTCAACAGCCACATACCATAAGCCCACAAAAGAATGTCTGAAGTCTCTTAACTCTTGCCATAAAGCCTGTCTGTCTCTTGCAGAATGAGAACCATATACATTGGTAATATCCAACAAAGAATTATCTGTATTATCTTTAAACGCAGTTGAGAGAGAACCAACCCCTTTACATTCTGACTGCCAAGGAAATTTCTGATCATGCCACCCCAGTCAATAACCCACCTGCTGATCCAATAACTTCAATAGAAGACCAAACAAGTTTTGACTGTACCCCAAAGATGTCAAGATACTTGGATTCAGACTGGCTAATTTTGTCTCCTGAAAACACATTACATCAACTCTTTAGAGCGACATATTTAGGCTGCTCAATGAGGATATTGACGACATAAAGGGATCTGATCTCAATGGAAGTACAATGTTCATACCTCTTACTCACATCAAAATCGCATGGACAGAGGAGATGAGGAATATAAGTCAAACAAAGTGAAATATAGATAGACAGATGAAGGGTCTTTGTCGGACCCGAAATCCATAACAGATCTCGCTATGGATCGGCCATGAAGGTTCTTCTATCTTTTAAATTCATATTTGACTCCATGCATAAAAGAAACAACACATACGGTGGTGAACTTAGGATGGAGGTCACCTTGCTTGAAGGTCATTTCATCGTGATGTGCTGAATAAGACTTCTTATAACTCGCAGGAATTGAAATCCCCAGAAGAACCTTCTTCTTGAGTGAGGCTGCAACTGTGGCGTTAATAGCTCTTTGCATGCCTTCTGGTTACATATATAGTCTTCTTTGTGATGGGCCAGCTGCTGAAGCTCCTCTTTCTTGTCGCTTAGGTGTATAGTCGTAAACAAAGATGCTCTATTGGGGTCAGACGTGGTGTAACAGGTGGAGGCAAACTCTAATATTGGATTGCACTTGTCTAAGGATGCTCTCAAAGTTGTAGAGAAAGTGCCTCTATTTGATGATGGTCCTTTATCATTTGTATGGCTGCGTCTTGAGATCCTAATTGCCACGGTTTCACAGCATCACAGGGAGTGATTGTGAGAAATCATCATTCGGAGGGATTGAAGGAATCTGTCAGCAATTTTCTTTTCATTATGTGTGACTGCTCTGCTTCTAAAAAGATCAAAGAGAGTTACCGAGACGTCGACGTTGGTTTTTCCTTAAAAAACAGAGAATCCAATGCACATTCTTTTCGATAGGCTTTACATGAGCGGTAAACTAAACACCCACCCAATCTCGAAGAAAACGCAAAGCTGACGACGTACATACTGAAAGAGCTTGAAAGCCTATATTGTCTCTATTATAGGTACGAAATTTCAAAATGCGAGTGCCTCGTTCTTTAAAGTCTCGTCTCGTTCATCCCCAACTGCTTCAAAGGGAGTGGATGTAGGCACAAGTTGTTGGTAGAAATAATGGGTTGGTTGAGTCAATCAACTGTCATGTGACGAAGAGGATAGCGACGAAGAGAGCCTCAGGGACAGCAGGGGAAATCAAGCAGAGATACTACTGTCTGGGCTGAACACCAACCCTACCTCCTTGATCGTCTTTCCTCTTTCCACGTTGACCCGACATTGGGAAGGGAGAACTCTTTCTATCTATCTATACTATGCAATTAGGAGATTGGAATCTGACGAACATTCAAAGCACAAAAATCTTTTATACATGCCCTTTAGTTGACTCTCCCAAACCTCTCACATCCCAAGATAAAATATTCATTGAAAACAAGTAAGCCCAGGAAAGAACACTAGCTAAATAGCTTGAGCTCTCTCCCTTTCTGATGTAAAACCACCTGGATCGTAATCGCCTTCAAATCGTAACCAAAATTTAAATTGAGGATAGGATAAGATTTTAGGTTTCCACCCCTTACACGGGCTTCTCACCCTAAACTCGAGAGCAAAAGAGACTCAAGAATTACTCAGATAGTTTGTAGAAAAGTTTTGATCATTCATTCATTAATTTCAACAAGATAGTCTAGGGGGCCTTATATAGGCTTTACAAAAGAGGACTACTGGGAAATAACCGATGTGGTACTAAACGTCCACAAAGAACAAAAATAAAAAGAACACAAATAAAGCTAAAACATCTGCTATCAATAAAGCCTGAAACAAGTCTAATCTAAAGCCATAGAAGACCTGTGCGTCATCTCCTGAAGTATACTCGATCGAACCTGCCCCTGGGCGGTGGCATGATGTCCTCATCAATTCCCCCGGGTAGAAAGAACTCGACCCTGTCGAGTGTGGGGGACAAAACTGCTGTCTGCTGTGATAGCGCTCCAGTCGATCAGGATCAAGATGCTGGAGGTCTTCCTCGGTAATCCAAGAATTTTCTGAATCAGGTTTTCCCGTCCACTTAATGAGATAGCGTCTCGTCCCTCCATCTCCAGTAGAGATAATCTGATCATCCAAGATAGAATCTATATGTTCTGTTGCATAGGACATTTTAGGGGGAAGTGGAGGTAGTGGGGGCTCTCAGAAAGAAGGTCTTGGCTTGGCTCATCCACAAATGGATCAGAAGGGGTATCAAAAGTACCTCGATATGGAACCAAATCCTCAACATTAAAGGTGCAACTGATGCCAAAGTCAGGTGGGAGATCCACCACATAAGCATTTGAATTGATTTTCTTGATAATCTTGAATGGCCCTGCACTTCGCCCGTGTAATTTCTTCACGGTTCCTGGTGGAAACCGTTCGGGTCGCATGCGGACCATCACATAATCTCCGACATTAAAAGATCTTAATCGGCGATGTAGATCTGCAGAAGCTTTATAATCAGTATTATTTTTCATTATCTTGTCTCTGACTTCCTCATGTAATGCATGGATATGGGATGCAAATGCTGATGCGGAGTCTGATACCCTAGAATGATGATGAGCCATGGGAATTAAATCAATGGGTTGCCTGGGCTTAAAACCGTTTACTATTTCAAAAGGACTGAGACCCGTAGTCCTATTGACAGATCCGTTATATGCAAATTCAGCCATAGGCAAAATGAGATCCCAAGTTTTTAAATTTTCTCCAACTAGACACCTGAGGAGATTTCCTAGCGATCTGTTTACCACCTCGGTTTGACCATCTGTTTGTGGGTGAAAGGCGGTTGAGAATTTCAGTTTGGTGCCCATCTTATGCCAAAGTGTTTCCAGAAATAGCTAACAAACTTAACATCCCTATCAGACATCATGGTTTTAGGTATCCCGTGCAACTTTACGATATGATCAAAGAATAAGACAGCCACTCGAGACGCATCTGAGGTCTTGGAACACGGGATGAAGTGAGCCATTTTTGAGAATCGGTCAACTACCACTAGGATAGAATCGTGCTTTTTTTGAGTTTTGGGCAGCCCTAGTATGAAGTCTAGGCTCACGTCTTGCCAGGGGCACTTAGGTACAGGAAGAGGAGTGTAAGGTCCAGCAATCTGCTTTTGTTGCTTGGCCAGTTGACACGTGCGACATTGGCTAACTACTTTAGAGACATCTCTTTTCAGACTCGGCCAGTAGAATCGGTGTTCAATGGCCTCAATTGTCTTGTTCTGACCGAAATGTCCCGCCAGACCTCCAGTATGTAGTTCCCAAGAGAGAAAATCCCTGAGGGACGTACGGGGAATACACAACTTACGGAATCTGAAGAGATAACCGTCTTGAAGGAGAAAACCGTACATCTCACGAACAGGGCCGTCTCGTAACGTGACATAAATTTTCCCAAAATCGGGACATGATTCATACTCCTCTTTTAATTTCTCAAATCCCACCACTTCTGTGCTCATTGCCACCAAGATCGTGACACGTCGACTCAGCGCATCAGCGACCTTATTCTCGATGCCTGCTTTGTGTTTGAGAACAAAAGTGTAATCCTGCAAGAACTCCACCCATTTGCTATGTCTCGCGTTTAATCTCTTCTGGGAGTTGAGATACCTTAACGCTTCATGATCTGAGTACAACACGAATTCCTGTGGTAACAGATAATGTCTCCAGTAGCGCAAAGCCTGTATAACCGCATAAAATTCTTTATCATACGCAGTGTTTTAAATGTCGGCCGACATTTCCGAAATGGCGGCCGACATTTCGTTTCCAACCCTTCACCGCCACGACATCCCCACCCGTTTTGAAATGGCGTTTTAGAAAATGTCGGCTGACATTTCGGGAAAAATCCGATATGTCGGCCGACATTTTCCCGAAATGTCGGCCGACATTTTGGGAAAAACCCAATATGTTGATTGCTCCTGGAAGTTAGAGCAATTGAGAAATTTTAACAATGGATTAGTGAATATATGCAAAATATTGAAGTTAATTATACATATCCTAAACATATTTATGTAGTTTTGCATAAGTTGTGTATGTATTACCTTCATAAGAATTTTTAAATTACATTATTTACGACATCTAGGATACATATTTGTTATCCGTCATGATGTCCGAAATTTACTAGATGGCCCCGAAATATCTCCGAAATCCGAAATCTGACATCCGATTACGACATCCGACATTTCCCTGATATCTGACATTTAAAACACTGATCATACGTGGAGTAGCGTTGCCGGGCATCATTTAGTTTTTCGCTGAAATAAGCAACCGGGTGGTTTTCCTGACTCAGTACACCACCTATTGCTAGTCCCGATGCGTCACAAGTGACTTCAAAAGCTTTTGAAAAATCAGGGAGACGCATTACAGGAGCTTCCGTCATCATCTTCTTTATTTCAGCGAAAGCCTTGGAGGCAGCAGGAGTCCACTGGAACACCTCGCTCTTTAAACAGTCGGTTATAAGTGCCATAATAGCACTAAAATTCTTGATGAACCGACGGTAGAAAGTGGCTAACCCGTGAAAGCTTCTGACTTCCCTAATCGTCCGGGGTTGTGCCCACTCGGTTATTGCTTTCACTTTTTCAGGGTCTGCGGAAACCCCCTCGGAGGAAACCACAAATCCTAGGAAGATAACCCTGTCTATACAAAAAGCACACTTTTTTGGATTTGCATAAAATTTCTCAGCATGGAGTGTGCAGAGGACTTGCCTCAGATGTCCCACATGTTGCTCCTGGGTTTGGCTGTAGATCAGTATGTCATCAAAATAGACCACCACGAACTTACCGATACATGGTCGAAACAACTGGGTCATTACTCTCATGAAGGTGCTTGGAGCATTAGACAGTCCAAAGGGCATAACCAACCATTCATATAACCCGTCTTTAGTCTTAAATGCGGTTTTCCATTCATCCCCTGGTCGGATTCTAATTTGATGGTACCCGCTCTTAAGATCAATTTTGGAGAAGATTGTGGCACCTGACATCAGATCCAGCATATCATCAAGACGGGGAATGGGAAAACGGTACTTGACGGTAATTTTATTGATTGCACGGCTATCCACACACATACGCCATGTACCATCCTTCTTTGGCGCCAAAAGTGCGGGAACCGCACATGGACTCAAGCTCTCTTTGATGAACCCCTTGTCAAGTAGCTCTTCTACTTGCCGTTGCAATTCCGCATGTTCAGTTGGATTCATTCTATAGTGGGGCAAATTTGGTAAAGTTGCTCCTGGGACTAAGTCAATAGCATGTTGAATGTCTCGCATAGGGGGCAACTCACCTGGTAGATCTTGTGGGAGGGTTTCGGAAAACTCCTCCAGAATTGATTTAATGTGCTCAGGAATCTGCTCCTCGATATCCCGGCTAGCCTCTCGAGCCACGAGAGCATAACAAGTAGAACCATCCTGCAAGCTCTTTTCAATTTGATCATGGCTAATCAAATTCATTTCCATCTTACCTTTGCCCTTATCAACCCTTTCTTTAGGATTTATAACGTCCACTTTATCTTTTCCTTTATCAGCCTCTTTCTCTCGGGTTGGCGGCTTCGGTTGATTTGGCATAATCTTCACCTTTTTCCCATTATGGACGAATGAACACTGATTGGTACGTCCATGTATGGTCACATCTAGGTCAAATAACCATGGTCGACCCAAAATGATATGACCTACATTCATGGGGAGTATGTCACACCACACATTTTCTGTGTATGTGGCAAACTGGATGGAAATTTGACATCTCTCTTGAACATCTATAGATGTAGCATCGATCCATGTAACCTTGTAGGGGTTTGGATGCTTCACCAGTGTCATCCCCAAGGTGGTGATTAACTTTGACGCCACAGCGTTGATGCAGCTGCCACTATCCACTATTACCTTGCAGTTCTTATTGCCAATTTTTGTGCAAGTTTGGAATATGGCAGTCCTTCTCCAGTCGTTGAGTGGTTCAGGCTGGGTTAAAGTACATCTAACCACTCCTAATTGGGTGCGAGCTACATTAGGAGGTAGGCTCGTCATTTCCACAGTTCGGATGCACCCATTGAATTCATACTCTTCGACAGAGGCGTCTGAGTCATCATCTTGTTGGTGCACAACCTCTTCTCCATCATCCTCTCCTTTTATATCTTCAATAGGAACTTCCACAAAGAGGGTTTTAGTTTGACTCGGACGCTGGCTGGCAAGGTGACCATACCCTTGACACCTGCAGCACTGGGTTCTAGGGTTGACTTTTCCTGGTTCGCTTACCGTTCTCTTTTCGAATGCAAAGGGCTTTGCACCAGAAGGACCTGCTGGTTTGACGCTAGAGGAACTGGAGGCAGGTTTACTTGGGGTAGGAAGTGTTCGGTTGAAGCTTGGCTGGCCAGTACTGATAGTTCTAGAGTTATCCTTAAAGTTACTTCGGTTAAAATAGGATCCTCGAGACTCATCTAAGTCGGTGACTAGCTGATATGCCTGCTCTAGAGTCGTGATGCTTCGAGCAATGAGCTCTCGGCGATAATCATCCCTAAGACCGGACCTGAACCTAGATAGGGTCTGTTCGGGAGATTCTAACTCAATAGCTCCACACCGATTCAGATATTCATCAAATTTAGCAATGTAATCAGTGGCTGATTTGTTCCCCTGGGTCCATCGATTCCATTTGTCTAACAATTGTTGACTGAATGATGGTGGAACATACTTCATCATAAGCTTCTCTTTCATGCTTTCCCAAGTGTCAACGGGGTCTTCCCTTCTGTACCTCATCATCCTCTCTAGGTTTTTCCCAGTATTGCCCAGCTTGTCCCGTTAGTTTCATAACGGCCAATCGAACCTTCCTTGACTCAGACATGTCATGCCAACGAAAATATCGGTCCATAGCCAACTGCCAATCTATATAGACCTGAGGGTCTAAACGCCCGTCAAAAGAAGGAGCATCGACTTTAACGCTCCTGATGTACTGGGCATCGGCATCAGTTGTTTGGTAAGGTGGGCCTCGCTCACGCCTGGGAGACCTACTGTCATTTCGAGAACTTTCATCCTCCCTGATTCTTCTCCTATTGGTTTCTAGCCTACCAATTCTGGTTGCTAGATCCCTACAATTGACATCAACCTGATCCTTAACTTCTTGTAGTTGTCTGTCCATGTTTTCTATCTTTTGTAGGATTGTGTTAAGGGTATCATGAATGTTAGGGTCCATTGGTGCTGAAGTTTCGCCTACAGAATAAGTTCTACCACTTCTAGTAGGCATGCAAGATCCTAACTGACCCTAAATGCGAGCTGTATGTTATGCAGGAGGAGTCAGAGATTAGAGTGATGAAAGATAATACCAATTTAAGCTACTTAGATTAACACGTGATTAAGAAACTTATAATGTGGAGACAGTGATAAAGACACGTGCTGATACAGTTAACTTCAAGATATATCAAGTAATTACAAATTCAAATTAATTTAGTTGCACAATTAATATTAGGTCGGGTTACCACTCAAGATCAGAATCACACAACTCACTTATTTGGTGGGCAACAGTCAATAAATTCTATCATGCGACAGATTGGAAGAACTAGCTATTTTAATTAAATGGCAGGAGTAACTGACAGAATATTCAAAGTTACCCGGGGAGGCGACCGTAATTCAAACCTGAACGAGACTGCTGTAGGCGCGTAGTACTGGTCGTCACGAATCCACTGCCTCGAGAACGGATCAATTCGGACTTGAAACGAGCCCTGAACGGCCGTCTGAAGTGATGCTGCGATTCTAGACTGAGTCAGGAACGGTCTGGACTGAGTTGAATACACTGAATTGGGTTAACTCAGTGGGATAACTCGGTGATGACGTCAGCGAATCACTGTTGCACCGGGTTGCGGGTGAACGGGTTTAGTTTCACTGGGACCCGACCTGTTTTACTTATCCCACTTAAAATCTGCTCGGGTTTAGAGTCAGACCCGTTTTGTTCACACCCAAATCCAATTGGATTTTATAAAAACGGGTCTGGATGAGGTTCTCGCCCGACACCCTACTTCAGTCACCCGCGTTCACAACTAGGGCAGGGGACGACGACGCAGGCGGCGGACTTAGTCAGCGGAGATGGCCGGCGAAGCTGGAGATCCGGTCACGGCGGCGCTCCGGCGAGACTGGAAGCGTCGGAGGAGGCTGACGGAACTCTGGTGCGATGATTTTGACCTAAGCAACTCCAAATCGGAGCAGAGTCAGCCTGGATCTGTGAGATGGAGACGATCAGTGATGAAATCGAAGATGGCGACGTCGTTGGAGTTTTGGACGGCGTTGGGAACATGGCGAGGTCGCGGTGGAAGCGACGACGGCACGAGATCCTTCTCCGTTCACGCTCACCCGATCACCTCTGTTCTCCTCTTTGCTGTCGCGGTGAAGATGGCAGAGATCGGAGGAGAGACGTGGATCTGCGAGCGCCGACGAGACCGGGAGGAAGACGATGGGGATCTGGGGCGTCGACGATGGTGCTGCACGAGAGAGGAGTAGACGGCGACGTAGGACGTTGCTGGATCTGTGTTGTTGGCGGCGGAGGGCGTGGGCGTGGGTGGGCAGCGGCGTCGGAATCTTGGATCAAGGGCGGATGGCGGTGGCAGATCTCGTCGACGTTGGTGAAGACTGCGCTGATGGTGGTGTTGGGTAGTCGCAGGCGGCAGGAGATGATGAACAGTGCCAATTTTGGAATTTTTTTTCCAGAGAATTTTGATGAGAAATTATCACTATATTTTTTTTTGAACAGTGTAATTTTTTTTCTTTTCTTTTTTTTGTGAATGGATCTGGAATGTAGATCTAGGGTTTGGAGATTGGAAGAAAAAAATTGAAACAAAGGAAAATTTTGAAGGGGATTGAAAACCGGTGCTCTGATACCAAAATGATGTAAAACTACCTGGATCGTAATCACCTTCAAATCGTAACTAAAATTTAAATTGAGGATAGGATAAGATTTTGGGTTTCCACCCCTTACACGGGCTTCTCACCCTAAACTCGAGAGTAAAAGAGACTCAAGAATTACTCAGATAGTTTGTGGAAAAGTTTTGATCATTCATTCATTAATTTCAACAAGATAATCTAGGGGGCCTTATATAGGCTTTACAAAAGAGGACTACTGGGAAATAACTGATGTGGTACTAAACGTCCACAAAGAACAAAAATAAAAAGAACACAAATAAAGCTAAAACATCTGCTATCAATAAAGCCTGAAACAAGTCTAATCTAAAGCCATAGAAGACCCGTGCGTCGTCTCCTGAAGTATACTCGATCGAACCTGCCCCTGGGCGGTGGCATGATGTCCTCATCACTTTCCAATGTTTTAAGCATTTCTACTTCATTAATAACATTATTATCTAAATCAGAATGTAATAATAAACCACAATGATTACCAATATGAACAAGTTTAGTAGAAGGCACAAAGGGCGTGTTTGGATTCATGGAAGTGGGAGGAAAATGGGAAGTGGGAAAACTCATTCTCACTTTCCTTGTTTGTTTTTGAACCAGAAATGGGAAATGGAGAAACTCTTTTTCTTTTTCCTTTTCCTTTTTACACATCCATTTTACACTACTATTTTCTTACTTTCAGGGTGCTACAATTAATTTTGTGGTCATGTAAATCTCACTTGTAATACGTTGTAGCTTAATGCATTAAATTTTGATGTCATATAAATCTCACTTGCAGTCCAATTACAGTCTAAAAATGTTATTTCAAAATTAACATTTAATTTAATATTATTTTATGATCAACTTTCTGGTCAACTTTCCCTTTCACTTTCACATTACTAACCAAATACCGGAAAACACAGTATACTTTTTCACTTACACTTTCACATTACAACCAAACATCGGAAATGAGAATTGCATAAATCCTAATTTTTCACTGTAACGCCCCGATCCCGCCGGTATAGAGACATTACTGCGACGTATATACGTAGGTCAAAAATACCCTCACATATATACGCTAAGCATCAATACAAGTAAGAATCAGAGTTCAGAAATACGTAGGCATTATACATTCCAACATATGGGTACAATTACAAAGTTATCATAAGATGTGACACAATATTGTAAGAATATTACATCACCGACAGACACAATTGCGGGAATACAAAGAGATATACAAGTATGAACAGTACAAAAGCGCTCACGAGTCACAAAAGGGAAACTCGAGAGCCACGCAAGGGGCCTGAAAGGATAGGGTCTCAGATGGTCTCCGATGATCCACGCTACAGCTGTGCATCTCTGATCAACAATCGGTAGAATCCACAAGGTTCAAGCTCTAGGATCTGGAAATGAGGATCCAAGGGAGTCAGAAACTCCCTAAGGAGTGGTGTGGTGAATGCCAAGTGGCGTGCAGAGATAAGCACACATGTGTTGATAAATTCGAATCAAAAGAGCATGTATTGAAAATCGTGTTGTGAGCACAGATATACAGGAGCAGACAGAGAGATAGTAAGTGATAACATGTATAGTATAATATGATAAGAACAGGACGCTGGTGGAATAGAACACAAGTGGTAAGACAGGATGTAAACATATATAATATAATAATAATAATCATAAAACCAGAAGTCTGAAGCAAAACCTGATGAAAGCAAATACGACAAAACCAGCGGTATAAACCCAGTTTACAACTTCATGAGGTAAGTACGTCAAAGGAATAATCCAAATAAGGAAACCCTCATCTATATACTATATATCTCATTTCATCATAAACTAAGTTCATACGACCCGAATTGCAAAACATACAATGAATTATTAGTTGACATCTTTTGTTATTATTGCTCGTCCTACCCAGATGTCTAGGTATATGAACTAGCGTTCCAACACGCATATATCCACATCTGAGTAAAACAAGGTTGTTATTAGAAACTGACGGGGGTATCAACGAATAATGTTTACAGTAGGTCTCGTGCATGCTCGGGACCACAGTCTAGGGTGTTCTGTTACTAGTGTACAGAACCGGCCACAAGGCGTACATGAGGGTCTTATAGGATGCTCTTTTTAGGATGGTACCAAGAAGGAGGGAGCCAGCGCTCCCCTTGGTCACCTGAAGGTCCTCAGGTCGAACCGAAAGTTTTAGTTGCACAACATATCTAATACTAGTGTAAACACGAACATATATTGATATCCGTAAGTTTCCCCCGACCTGATGTAAGTTGTCACTTTTTATAGTTTATTACATGATTATCAAATTACGAGAATAAGCAGGAAGGAACAAGTCAGGAGTATCAGGAGTACATGTGTATCAGAAGTACAGTTTGTACTGAAATATATCAAGATGTCAGGTCATCATTCCCGTATTTTGATAATTATAAGAGTCAGGTATATCATGCCGGATGTCAGGTGATAGCATGATAGGAGAGTGATATCATACAGGTGACAAGAGACAACATGGTAAATGTTAGCATAACTAGTGAAAGCACGTCAAGCGTGCAGAAAACAGTACCAATATAAGAGATCGTTACGAATACCGAAAAATCATGCAGTCTCAGGAAAATAATATCAGTAGGAGATCAAACTTTTCATAACTACTAATAGAAGAATAGATAAACTGTCAAGCAGGCAAATAGCAAGCAAACAAACATCCAAGTGGGGCTAAGGATGCTGAAGGCGCGGACGACGAATAATGTTTAATCACTAGAGCGTTTGACAGAGCTACTGGAATGACTCGGCTTAAAAGGCGAGTCTAAAAATCTGACAGAGTTCCGCCTAGGCGAATCTAGTGATAAAGCGCTGAGTGCTAAGCATGCCTATCAGGCGGAGCATGAGAGACCTGATGGTCTATGCGCACTTTTTCAAGGAAGTGGGCGAGAGCCCTAGGGCTAGAGTACGCTCGGGGTCTAGGCACACTCTCGGTAGCTACCACGAAACCCATAAGGGTGCAAGGCCTAACACCTATTGGATAGCCATCCCGGGAGTGGGCAGAAACCCAGAGTCAGTGCAAGGGTACCTGCACGAAATGTTTGTACCACACGAACATGCCTATAAATGTGAGAATATCTAGGCTACTGTGGAGTGGTGAAGGTCGGAGGCTGAGTGTAGAGCCTGGATGCTAAACGACCACGAAGGATCGGCCACGCATGGTATAAAAACAAAAATAAAATATATCACAGGCATGGCATATGTACAAGAAATAAACTACACTAGTACTAACATTCGTCACAGGCGTATACATGTACAATCCTGGGCACTCGGCCACATATAAATACAAAAGTACAGCCTAATAAAATACGAATACACAGAATAAAATACATAGTCGACTCAACGAAGCGTGGAAACCCAAAACGAAGCGAGGACACTCGCCTAAATCTTCGAAAAAGCCGCGAAGTCTCAGTCTCAAAACACTTGCACGCCACCAATATTTATATTTAATGTATATATATGTATATTTAGAGAGAGAATAAGAGAGGAGAGAGAAAGCAAGAGAGAGGGAGAGCTAGAGAGAGAAAGAGTTCTAGAAAGAGCTAGAGAGAAGGGGCTCTAGAGAGAGAAAGAGAAACAGAATCAGAGAGAAACAAAAGTAAAGAGAAACAAAAGGGAGAGGGGGGCTGCTTCACTGGTCACGGCCGTGGCTTAGCCAGGCCCTGGCCACGGCACCAGGGGGCGGCAGCGGGGGCAGAGGTCATAAGAGGTCGGCGTCGCGCCGGTCAAGGCAGAGAGGAGAGGGGGGTGAAGGAGATTGGAGTGGATGATGTTGATGATGATGGTGGATTTGGTGATTTGGTTATGGATTTGGTGGAGATGATGGTGGATGGGGATAATGGTTTTAGAGGTGGTGAGGTGTTGGTGGTGGTGGGCTTGACCGGAGGAGGAGATCTTGATGGTGGGAGGTGGTGGATTTGGTGGAGGAGGAAGAGCATGGTGAAGATGGAGGTGAAAGTGATGGTGGTGGTGATGATCTTGAAGAAGGAGAGGAGATTGGGGAAGAGGGGAGGCCAGAGTGGGGGGCACCGCCGTCGGAGGTGGAGGTGTTAGTGGTGTGGCCGGTGATGGTAGGGGAGAAAGGGGGAGAGAGATGAGAGGTAAAATTGGAGAGTGAGTGAGAGAGGAAGAGAAGAGAAAGAAAATTGAGAGAAAATAGAGAAATTAGAAGAGAGGAGGAGAATTTGGGAGGAGGAGAGGGGTGCTGCGTGCGGCTGTCGTTGGCCAAGGGAAGAAAAGAAGGAGAAAAGAGAGGAGAAGAAAGAAAAAGAAGAGAAGGGAAGGGAAGGGGATATTTTGGAGAATCAGTGGAGAAAAAAAGATAAAAGAAAAAGAGAAGAAAAAGAAAACAGAGGAAAAAGAGTGGAGGAGAATAAAAGAGGAAAGGAAGAAAAAAGAAAAAGAAAATATCTAGATAGATACTTTGGATCTGAAAAACACCGAAAACATTAAAAAACCCGAAAAATTAAGTAACTCGGAAAGTTTTTCAAAAATTCTCAAAAATAATAAATATTATTTTAAGATACATGGTGAAATCGGTTTCAAGAAATTCATTCTGATTTTCAAAATAAAAATCTCAAAATCAACCGTCGATACCGGTCTTCACCGGTTCGGCCGGATTTTGATAAATTCTGAAAAACTCTCAAAAACTCTCAGAGATAGAAAACATTATCCTGAGAAACAATATGAAATCAGTTTTCAGAAATTAAATCCTGTTTTCAAATTAAAATCCTGGAATCGACCAGCGATATCGGTGGACACCGATTTTGAAGATTTTTCAATTTAATTTAGAAAAATTTTAAAAAATCATGAAAAATCTAAAATATTAGAAACGATGTTTCAAACTGAAATCGGTTAAATCTAACTACCGGAAAGATCAAATCGAGAAATGCACTAGGATCGGGTCTGAGGTTTAGATTAGGGCTGACTTCGAGTCCACGAATCTGGATCCAATGTAAAACGATCGCATAAATAATCATAAAACAAAAATAAATACGAGAAGTAAATCGAAAATTTCGATCGAGAATTTGAATGTAACTAAGTACGTATTCCGGGAACGGGGTGTTACATTGACTATACTTTCATATTTCCCATCCTCTTTTCCCACTTACACTTTTTCCTCCTATTTCCATCAAACCAAACAGGCCCAGAGTCAAAAATCACCTTAAATAAAGTAGTACCAAGAATTTCAAAAGACATACGTATGCCCACAGTAGATGAAGACCAAGGTTCTAAATATCGGATATCGAGATCGTATCGGATGAGGGTTTTTCATATCGGATATCAGATATCGGGGGAGATATCGGGGATACGCGCACATATCGGGCTTTCATATTGGACACTATATATAATGAAATACTGATAATTAAAAGTTGATTTAGTGTCATAGATACCCTCTACCTATAAGAATGATGTAATATGCATGCAAAGACAATAAAAAATAATGTACATTTGCACGCAGTCATGTAATAAATAAGTTATTTCATATCGGGTGATATCACGTGATTTATTGGCCATATCGGGCAATTTATCGGCCGATATTTCAAATATCGGCCATTTTTTTTGCTGCAAACGATGTGGCGAACGATTTCTCTATATCGTATCGGCAGCAGGCAAAAAAGGAGATATCAGACGATATCTCAGGGGACTCAGCCAATATTTAAAACAGGGATGAAGACACCAAATTCTTAGTAGCAGCTCTGGAATCAGCCTTCTCCAATATCATGATGGATTCTGAATTCGTCAATCTACCACTTCTTCTAACCAGTGAAGAAAGCTGTATCTTCCTCTGCTTGCCTCCCACTACCCTATCAAATGAAGGTTCCTCTCCTTGAGCTACATGTATAATGGCTAATGGAAGAACATCATCCAACACCCTTGAAGTTGGATCATCCTAAATTAGTAAATTCCATCTGAGTGCTTTTCCAAGACAATAGTAGAAGATTCAACAACATCTTCATGAAGATTTCCAAAATTGAAACTTTCTGCAACCATATACTCATTTGGAAATGGAGTGAAAACCCAGGTTTCATTCATCTTAGAATAAAGGGAAGGGCTAATGTGGATTTTAGGCCGAGAATAGGGAATCAGACTCCAATTGTCACTTGGAGACATCACATCATTATTCATCTCCACCTCTTCAATGTCCTCAACAATTATCTCATCTGCTACCTCCTTGCCCTTCTGCTTTCCTTTGGAATCATAAAACTCTCTTGCTTCTCCCCACAATTTGCAAGCCTCCTCTGACATAGGTTTAGTTCTGTAATCAACAATGGTCCTTCAAAAACAAGAGTCAGAAGTACTTTGAGAACATATGTCTCCCAACCCTTCACTCTCCCCTGACTTCTGACCTACAACATTCCCTTATGTACAGGCTTTTTTCCCTTTATCAGTTCCACCCATAACTAGTGTAGTCGGAGGAGCAGTTTGGTTCTTCTCAGCTGCTTCTGTCACGATAGAGAATAGAAACCACAATGAGATATATATAAATTCTTGTACACACTTGGAGTTTATAAGGAATGTCATTAGCTGAATGACGCTTAATCAAAAGAACAACATCACTGAATTGAGAGAACCATTTTTGTATTAATATCCATATCTAGCAAATTTCCAAAACCCCTGACAACATAATTAAGGTTATGAAAGTTCCAAATATAAGGAGGGAGGGATTTGACTTTGATCCACACTTCTAATGTTCTTGTTTCATCTATATCACCTTCCAAACCAGACCATTGTCTAATCTGAGCTTACAGGGACCAATAATCACAACACCAAGGGGTTCAAGTTCTTGTATCTTTGCAACAAGAGCTATTTTCGCTAAAAAATCATTTTTTGGAAATGGTATCAACTCCCAATTTTCATTATAGGGACAAAAAAAATCCTTAAAGCTGCCTCCAACTTAGCTTTATCTACCACTAAATCATCCATAATAGAGATAATAACATATTCCTTATTTTCGATAAGAATGCACCACAGATAAAGATAAATCTAAAGCAGTAGAACAAGAGGCAGAGCGATCACTTGGTATTTGGAGTTCAGTCTCTAGATATCCAAATGGTCGAGGACCTTGATCTTTATGTTGATCTTTAGTTTCTTGAAGTCTCTGTGCATCATCATGACCCAAATTTGAAGGCGCAGCATTACTCGTACTCGCCATAGTCTCATAAATCGATCGTCCTTTTCGAAGCAACACTGGACCACCCTCAAGATGAACTGTATGGACCGTAGGACAAGAAGCTGGTGGAACCTAGTTTGCGTGTCATCATTCTCTGATTGTCGCCTCAAACTCCCATCAGTTTGCATAACCAAGAACCATTATCTCTGCTGATTATCTCTCGTCACTCGATCTCTGTGAAATCCCCTTCTAGGGCCATGATTGGCCACTCGTGGCCTAAATTGGGCTTGTCTCTCATGTTCATGAGAGCGAAAGCCAATCTGATTTCTTCGATCTTGCCCTTGAAGCCTAGATCCATGATGGATCCCTTCGATTATCTTGATTGTGAAACCTAGGCAAAAAATATCACCCTCACTTGGCAGGATACCACCTCCGATCTGAAGCTTGAGCTCCAAATCACATCAAACCTGTAGATCGAAGGAAAGGTTCACGATCTCGAGGAGATCTAGGTCGATCCCTTTCCTCATCAAGAAACCCCTCATCTGTTAACAGATCTCTATCCAATCGATGATGCTCCTCATCTTAATCGAATCTTGCACCACTTAGCTTTGTGCCCAAATCAATTACAATAGAAACATTTTTGAGGCTCTCGGCAGTTGCCTGTTATGTGATTTTGTCCCCCACACCGATAACAAATCCGCTGCTGTTGAACCAATTCAATCGAAATCAGAGGACGAACTTGGTGACGACCAGAATTGGAATGAAATTGGGGAAATTTTGGGGGATTAGGATTAGAATGGGACAATTAGGACGAAAAAGAGAGATTCATGGGTTGGGCCACACCGTTCCCTATGCACACCGATTTCTCACTGCCCAAACCATTTACCACATAACGACAAAATTGCTTAACCCTAGTCAAACCTTTAGCAAAAGAATTTTGATTGTCATTAATTTGCAAATTTGCTTGATTGATCTGAGTATTTGGCCCTAATTTTGAGGTAGATGAAGACGCTGCCATCTTTTCAACCCTCAATTAGTTTCATGAGTTAATGATAATAATTTTTCCAAGCTGTTGTGGTATTTACTTCTCATTTTATTTGATGTTGGTATAGCTGGAAGCTCCAACTATATGTTGATTTAATTTGATTGCTAAAATTCAATTTGATGAAAGAAAAGAATTTGTTGTGGTATTTACTTCTGTATTCTCTTAATAACTGCTTTCTGTACTTGCATATAACCCTGTGGATAGTTACCTCATCGCATGACCCTCAACACGCAAAACCTATTCTTAAACACATAATCAAGAGTCTTGAACAAGTTAAAAGTTTCTCTCTCTCTCTCTTTTTTTCCTTTCTTTAATTTTTTGTGAGGAACAACAAGGTTGAAAGATTTGGCTCGAAGTTTTCTCCTCGCTTTAGCTGCAGTTATCTGTCTGGCTATCAACCCTGATTGGCAGTTAGAGCAATTAGACTACAATCCTAGTATTAACAACCTTATTCTGTAATATTGAATGAGCCAACAGCTTAAAGAAGAATCTGAGGTTCAGATGGCTCTCACCACACCACGCTTTACTGAAAAGGCAGTAGAAGAACCATACGGGTCTATGAGCGACTTGATAAAATTGCCTATGGTAGTTTCGTGTATTGTTAGTTTTTCCTTTGATTTTGGTGGCACGGATATGGGTATTGACTGGTGGCACGGATATGGGTTCAGACACGAGAGGTTATCTCAATAAGGTACAAGGAATGATTAAGTCCATGTGTAGACTACCGTTCACATGTGCAAGCACATGTGTAACTAAAGCAATAATTGAAGTAAAAGAAAACTGATAATTGTTTTACAATATTTATGTGTCTTTTGTGACTTGCATATATCATATTAAGAGAGTTTAGAAAGCAAAAATTGTAATTATTCTCATGTCAAGCGCTTATTCTGAATTTTCATACCTATGGTATTGGCATGTGTCTAATCTATGTAAACTGACAGTAGAATGAGGTGCTGTTTGAAGTACAGTTACTTCTTTTTTTTTTTTTTGGCTATTTGGAAACTTCATTGCCCGTTTAAATGTCAGTGAGGCAACCAACATGATTTTCAAGGTTGCTATTTGTGCTTCAACGCAACCAACTTCCTTGTCAATTTGTGATAGCCCAAACATCCTTCATGCTTAATACCTTGTTCTTCAAAGTCTTTGCACGATACAGATACGATACCAAATTTTGATGCTTTTCTTCCACAGAGCTTTCTTGATTTTGGATGCACTCTATGTTGATGAGTAAACTTGGGTAATGGTGATGAGGCAGGTAGAGAAAGGAGAGCAGACAGAGATTGATTCAGTTCGAGGAGTTGGATTTTTCAGTATTTGTAAAAACTGTGAAAATATGAGATAGATTTCTGCTAAACAGTAGGTGTTTTTATAAGGTTCCTTTTGACATGTTGCTGTCTCATAGATCTCTTGACATATATACACACAACCCATAAATACCATATCGTTGAACATGCTACACCAAATGACTTTTAACATGATCTAATTATCCTGTAGAACTTCAACAACTTCAACAACTACTGACTTATGCACAAGTTTGTCAGACTCTTTAAATGAAGCAATATAAATAACCATACTTGCACTCACCAAAGTAGGATACATATAGCATAATCGAGTTGATAGTTCGATGAATTCCTTTTTATGTTTACTTTTAATAAGATAACTTTGGCTGTGTTGGAGGGAAACATGCAAATTTGAAATTGTCTATCTGGAACTTTCATGCTAACCTGTTTGCCTTTTGCTTACACACACACACACACACACACACAAAAAAAAAAAAAATTGCAATTTCACCGTGAACGGAATGTCCGGTTGAGGGGTCTGGCTAGTCTGACAGTGAATTTCTCTTTGTTTTATATATTACTAAGTACTAACTTTTGAACATGCTTTGCTTGTGTTAGTTTATTTAGTTTGAGTATAACTTTTCTGGTTTTCCCTTTTGACTTTTCATGAAGTAATTTAGATGCTATGAGAAAGCTGATACTTGTTGAATTTCCCTGTTCATTTCTCCGTCCCTTTGATTCTGCTCTTTTTTTCTTTACTACTTTACCTAGCTATATTTATTTGTCCTTTTCTGCCATCCACCATTTTCTATTTTTTGTCTGCTCTTGTAATGATATTTTGATATATATTATTCTCTACATTTTGTTAAATAATCTACATTCTTCAACCTAGGTACATGTAATACATGAATGGGCATGGGCAGGTACCCCGAACGAGGGCGCTGCATGGCTCCGTTTACAAAGACTTGCAGATACTTGGCACAGGATACTTTTAATTCCCGTGACAGGTGGAGTGGTAGTAGGGATGATGCATGGATTACTTGAAATCTTTGAGCAGATAAAGCAGTCAAGATCGTCACAAAGACAAAGTATTGACTTGCTATCGGGGATCTTTCCAACTATAAAGGCTATCCAAGCTGCTGTGACTCTGGGCACAGGTTGTTCATTAGGTCCTGAAGGTCCAAGTGTTGATATTGGCAAGTCATGTGCAATCGGTTGCTCAGAGATGATTGGGAACAATGGAGAAAGGAGGATTGCTCTTATTGCAGCTGGTTCAGCTGCGGGAATTGCTTCAGGTATTATTTATCTTAGTATAGTCTGTTAGCATAATGGCAATGAATGGTCGTGACCTATGGTTAATATAGTCTTTAGGTAAAAAGTTAAGGAATGTATTGGGATTTAGGATAAGGGTGCATACTATGCACTCAATAGAAAACTGTAAAACTAAATGGATTGATGGAAACACGAAATCTTGATGTTGCATGTTACTCCGATAAATATGTATCCATGTTCATTATGTATCCAGTATTTGGATGCATAGATACTTGATTGATACTTGCTGGATACTTTGATGACATATTCACAAAATTAATAACGTAGCATATTAGAATATAAAAATATATTACCAATCCTCACTACAATTTTTAGTTTTTTGACAATGGCAAGGGCTAAAAAAAATATATAACTGCACAAGACCTTAGGTTTCGGCTCAAGAAAGGGTCCTCAACTTGCAGTAATTGTTAGAATATTAAAATATCTCTCAACCCTCACCACACTTTCAGAGCTTTGGTACTGTGGCAGAGATTTTAAAATATTCCATATCAAAGGTGTATCTAACACTAAAAAGTTAAATATCTAATGCATGAATTATAGGTTCACAAGATCGTTGAATTGTAGATGGATTTATGTCATTGATCCACTTCCTCAACAAAGTATTACAATTGCTCTCTTAGCTATTAATTTACATGACTTGAAGATCTTTTATCTTACCTGAGTTATATTGGGTGTTTTTTAACCTTTCAATCTTGTAACCTTGTCAATTGATGTTATAGTTAATACTAAACATTAACAAACACATAATTTATTATAGTTGTATTGGTGGTCCATACCTATATGCTAGATTTTCAAGATTGGCCATGTTCACATACATGTATCTTGTTGTATATGTTTCTCGAATTCATACCAGTGCAACCCACAATATTGAGCTCAGGGACCAGGGACGGGAACGTCACTTAGAATAAGGATAATTGTGTCCGACTCTGATTGGTGGGTTGGGGTGATGGGATTTGCGGGGTTTGACTACATACTTCATGTTAAACTAGAAAAGTAAGTTTAAACATTCCAACCATTAGTTTTTCTTTACATGTCAACTCTAGATTATTTAATTCTCCAAATATTATACAATTATAAAGTTAGAAATTGGTGAAATTGGTGGGAAAAGTGTTAATTCCTATAATAGTGGCAGGTGTGAATACACATGAGTCTGTGTCAAAGAGAGTAACTTAGATACTAGTTTTAGATACACATGATTCTGACTAAAGCCTAGATAAATAGACATATTAGTAGGCTATCCAATTTGACATAAAGGGGAAACCCGAAGGCCAAAACCCCTAATGGAGTCTTGGTTCCAAATTTAAACACATGTCCAATCATCTCCGTGCTCTACGTGGGCCTAAATCCTCATCCTATTTCTTATTAAACCGAGCTCATTAATTCACTTGAATCAGTCTAACTTTCGACATTCAACTAGATGCAAGACATATTCCCACAAACTCCCCTTCGGCTCATGTCATATTGATCCTAAACGATCTCTTTCCACATCTTGGAAGTCTGTGGGTCCATTAAGGCTTTTCCCATCTGCATGGCTTGACAAGGGGGACTAGTTTTATCATGTTACTCACTCATTTGTGTCTAGCAAGGCAGACTATTTTGCAACAAAGTCTCAGTTGTATAGAGCATGGCAAATGCATAACCTCGCTTTTTGTGGAGATTGTACTGATTGTGTGACTGTGCTCATATTAAGTGAAGGCCCAATGAAAGTAGTCTCAAATACCACTTGTTAGGAATTTTGTTAACCCCTAAATTAGGAAACATGCACTGGACAGACCGGCTAGTAGACTCGAAATTGAAACCCATTCTGACTTGAAGGATGAAATCCCTAATGATGTCTTGGGTCAAATATTAATTGACCACATACCCCCAGCTAATACTCGACGGGGGGGGGGGGGGGGGGGGGGGGGGGGGACTAAAACCACACCCTTTTCCTTTTTACTTGAACTCATTGATTCACTTGAATTTGGCCACATTCTGACATTCGAATGGAGATGAGACACACTCCATATAAAGCCATCATTTGGACATCAAACAGGCCCTCTTGCTTAGATTTGCTTTGTCCAGGAATTTGCCATGCATAGAGCAGCGACTTCAGGTTGTGTGCGAGCCACTCGTAATAACTTGGTCAATGCTTCAGTGGACTTTACTTGATTTTAAGCCATGCTTCATGGATGACCCTTAGCGGGATTTGCTTAGAGGAAATGAAGAAGATTATGGTGTTGACAAGTGTGTTTTGAGGCAAGCAATGTCATCATTATGCAGCCTGTAGATGTGCATGTGTCAAGTGGTGTTCTTTTAGTAGTTTGCTTTGAATGTGGGTGGCAATGAAGGTTTAGTTTTCTTCATGATCTGAAACGCTAAAACTATCTTGTCTAATTTATATTCATATTAAGAACACTAATTTAAGCTATAGGCATATTATATTTCCTATTTATTTCTTGACTCGTTCTTTTCTTTGGTCATCATCCTTTTTATTCCCTGCAGACACTAATTTAAGCTTTGCTATGCATTTTCAGGTTTTAATGCTGCTGTTGCTGGGTGTTTCTTTGCCATTGAAACTGTTTTGAGGCCACTTAGAGCAGAAAACTCACCTCCATTTACAACTGCTATGATAATTTTGGCTTCTGTGATATCATCTACAGTCTCAAATGTTCTGTTAGGAGAAAGGCCAGCTTTCATTGTGCCGACATATGATCTAAAATCTGCTGCCGGTATTGTATCTTACCATATTAGTATTAATGAAAGTGGAAATTACTATTTATTACTGTAGAAGAATTTTGATAATTGTTTGGGAAACTGGTAAAAAGTTTTTGCAACTACTTTTTAGATATGATATTTTCAACGCTGACTTTTTTCCGCAATGCATTTTGTTACTAGGTCATGTTAGTTATGATGATAAAATTGTTGGGAAGGTTTAGGGTTTAGTAGATAGATGATTGCTATAATCACAAAGGTCGTATTTGCCCTCCATTTCTAATGCTATGTGCAGTCATAAAATCTGATTATTTTTTTTAAATGGAACATTATGAAATGACATGACATTGAAGGTACTGAAATTTTATTGGGAGGACATCCAGCTGCACAGTCAATTGGCCAACCTTTATATGTGCAATAGTGTCAAATAACAAAAGCTTTCAGTAAATGGAACAAAAAAGGGACTGTTACTTGGGAATAATTATAATGACATGATTGGACAAAGAGGAAGCTGATATTGAATTGAATATATGACTTCACGCTTTAAAGGTCATGTCTATTGGCTCATGCTTTAAAGTCGCGGTCTTGACCACGGACTCGGCGAGCACTGAAACGCATCGGTCGCGGCGTCGCGGAACATTCTTGAGCGATACACGCAAAACGCTACATAAAAGCTCATAAAATTTTGAAAAATCATGATAAATCTTAAAAAATTATAGACATCGATATTTACATATCACATGTCTAAAACATATCACCTAGCACACTAAACATAAAGAGAATGCATAAATACATGTGTTGTCAGTAGAAACATATTAAAATACATGCATAATATAGTAAATTTCATAAAATATATTCATAAATACCTGCATAATGTAGTCATTTCCACATTGTATTGCGATTAGGCACAAAATCATCAATATCATCATCTCTGCGACAAGTATAGAAACCAGTTATATAGTTTTCATAAGGATAATAGTCCGTTTGTTGGTTTGATCCGGTAGGCAGAGATGATTGGCTAGAGGATTCATTATCAGCTTAATGTGGCGGTGACGGTTGTGCAATATCAACTCCATGATGATAACACCCCAAAGCTCGATATTCAGCGTTGCTAGTAGAATATCCACCAGTGCTCCCTGTTTTAAATATCGGCCGAGTCGGCCGAGATATTGTCTGATATCTCCTTTTTCACCTGCTGCCGATATGATATGAGAAAATCGTTCGCCATATCATTTGCATGAAAAAATGGCGATAAGTCGCCCGATATCGGCCGATAAGTCGCACGATATATCGCTCAATATGAAATAACTTATTTATTGCATGACTGCGTGCAAATGTATATTATTTTTTACTGTCTTTGCATGCATATTACATCATTTTTATTAGGTAGATGATATCTATGACACTAAATCAACTTTTAGTTATCAATATTTCATTATATAGTGTCTGATATGAACTCCCGATATGCGCGCGTATCCCCGATATCTCCCCCAATATCCGATATCTGATATGAAAACCCCCATCCGATACGATTCCGATATCCGATATTTAGAACCTTGCCAGTGCTAGAATATTCACCATGATCATTATATCGTTGTCGAGCACTATCATAATATCCACCAATATTAGTACTCGCATATCTCCTAAGTTGTGGTTTGTGGTCATAACTATATCTCATACTATAATGTTGAAAGTACACCTAGAGGGGGGGGTGAATAGGTGAAAGTGCTAATCTAGTGAACTTAATGCAAACTAAGTGTGCTAAATGCGGAAGCTAAAACAATCTTACAAGAACACTTAGTACAATCCAACAAGTGTTGCCGAATTCCCCTTGCGAGGCTCTGGACAAGCACCTCTTGATTCCCCTTGAATGGGTTGAGGTTGCTATATGAAGCTCTTGTTGGATGAGTATAAGTGTTGCACACACACAAGCAATCCAAGCATATACAATATATAACAATATGAATAATATGCAAGGTGCAAATGCAAGCAAGTATGAATATGCTCAATCCCACGCAAATATATATGATGCAATGAATGAATGATGCTTGCACAAATATAAGAGAGTAGAGTTGAGAGTAATTGGATCAATCGCAAACACACAAATTTGTTTCGAGGTTCGAGCCCCTAGCTCTACTTCCCCGCCTACACCACCGTGTAGGATTTCTAATCCACTATAGGAGCCCCTAACTCCTCTCTCAACTTACAATGCCACCGAGGCAATACAACACACAATCCACCTCTACCGAAGAGGGATACGGCCCGTAGCCAACCACAACAAATGCCTCTCCTTAAGAGGCTCACAAAACCAATCACCCGATCACCTCTACCGAAGAGGGATTCACAAATAAAAGGGTGTTTACAACAAGTGGTTCCAAAACCACAAACTCTCTTTTCTTTCTCTTTTCTTTCTTTTCCACAAAAACAAAGATCCTAATAGTTTAGGATAGAAGATAGCTCAAGTGTGGAAACTAGGTGTTTTGGAAAACAAGCAACAAAGAAAAACACTTGGGAAATTTCTTGTAAAAGATAGAGAATGAATGCCAATACAAAAATCCCAAATTCCAATTTCTTTGATTTTTCCAAAACCCAAATCAATAAAGATGAGAAGTTAAAAGCACTAAAAACTCTTTTTAAAACTCTTTTAAACTCTGCTGAAAACCAGAAATTTTTCTCTTAAAAACCTTGGCCAAAATCCCAAATGAATAGGGTATATATAGGCCAAACCAGAAAACTAGCCGTTAGGCTGATGTGGCAATTCTGACAGCCACCGGTCGACCGGCCCGGTCGACCGGCAACGGTCGAAAATATGACCGTTGGGGCTTCGGTCGACTGCCAGTCGACCGACCAACAAGGAGGAAACACAGTTTCCTTCTATCGGTCGACCGACCCAGTCGACCGAAAAGATACAGAGAGCAGACTCTCTATATCGGTCGACTGGGTCCGTGACCCGGTCGACCGACGGACATGCACAGCCTGTGCATATCCGGACACAGCAGCCGGTCGACTGTCCCGGTCGACCGGTCTGCCTGAAATACAGTTTTTCTGGGCAGATTTTTGAGATAGAAAATTTGTAAAAAATCTTTTAACACTTCTAAAAAATCCACAAAAATATGTTTTATCATTTTACTTGAAAACTAAACTTGTGATAAAAATTTCAAGACATATATCAATCATATCAATTCATTTTTGTGTCTTGCCAATTTTATCATAAATAAAACTTGTATTTTTATCAAACTAGATTTTTCCAAAACATGAATAGGAATGTCAAAATAAGTTTGTCTATAAGTTAAGCATGTATGTATAACTAGAAAACATCTACTATACATATAAATCATGAAAACTTGTTTTGATCCAACTATTCATAAAATCACACATTAAAACATAAAACGTGTGTGTTTGTGCACTTGAGCATATCAACTAAACTAAGCTTTACAAATGGATCTAAAACACACTAAACTAAACTAGGATACCTAAGTCTTCTCTTGATGATCTCCATCTTCAAGTAGACTTGCTCCCAAACGCGATCCACCGAGTGCAAAGGTATGATCTTTAAGCTTTGGCACCGGAATCACCATGATAAGCTTCCAAACACCTTGTTGAAGCTAATCACCAACACTAATATCCTGCTAATGATCTGAAACTTAGAAACACAAGAATATTAGTAAATATAACTACATGAGTTGATCATTATCAAAACTAGAGTGGAAGGCCATTGGGCCAACAATCTCCCCCTTTTTGATGATGACAAAACTCATGGAGTTATATATGCATGGATTAAAGTTAAGCTTCAAAGAAGCTCCCCCTTAACTCATGCATAAATAAAATAAAAAATATTAAACAATATAAACATGTTATAGTTCTAGATACCAATGAAGTAAGACAAACTCTAAGCTCTAGATACCAATAACATAAACAACACATTCTTAATAAAACTTATTAAAACAAATACATGCATATAAAAGCCAAAAGCCAAATTCTTCTCCCCCTTTTTGTCAATCATCAATAAAGGGGTAAAATTATAAAAACAAATTATTCTCCCCCTTTTTGTTCTAAATCAAGAACCAATGAAGGGTTAAACATCAAAACATTGATATCAATTAAAAATATGTCAATGAAGTGCATCTAGATACCAATAGAAATTCAACATGGATCAATAAATCGTATGTGAGATAGACATTCATGAAGAGGAAGACGTTAAGTTAGCTTCCCTACATATATGAATTACATGAAGAAAGGAAGACACGCCCTAATTCACATAACACAAAATACGTAATGCATAAAAAGAGATGTGAAGCTCTCCTTACACACGTGTATCTCATAAAGAAGAGTTGTCAAGCTCCTCAATATAGGATACACTCAACATGAATCTATACACATATAGGCAATGTAAGTCAAAACTATTGAAACTTTCATAAAAACAAAATTTTGAAATACCAATTAAAAATACTCAACATAAACATCTTGACATCATTAAGAGAAATATGTTCTTTTAAACACCTGATACCAATTTGAAAACTTTTGAGATCAATAATGTTAAAATATAGTTTCAATTTTAACATAAAGCAAGGGAGTGAGAGTCAAATCCCAATTGAAAAGACAACATCAAATTTTCTCCCCCTTTATGAAATACCAACTAAAATAATGCATAGTCTTGATACCAATTTAAAGTAATCAATTTAAACACAATTGAAACTCAAGCACTAGCATAAACAAAAATATATGTATGAAAATTAGATACCAATTGGTGTCAATTTTTGATCTTCAATTGAAAGAGTTCAATGATACCAATTGAAATAACAAGCATGGTATATCTCATATTACAAAAAAGAATTCGAACTAGTTAAAAATGGAAAGTTTTGTAAACTAGTACGAAATCCTTCAAGCAAGGAATAAAACAAGATTATTTTTCATAGAAATGAAAATCACATAATAATCATTCACTCTAATCAATAAAGCACAACTCATGAGAAACAAAACATGAGTAAGGTAGTAATTACGTGTGTATAACTAACATGTGAAAATCAATTATGAAAAATATTTCATTAAGCTCTTTTAATTCCTTTAAACAATAATACTTATCTAAAACAAAAGATCATAGAACTACTTAATCTTTAAGGCATATGTATGTCTAGTATAAACTAAGGTATACATACATATCCAAAATACAAACGAGTCCACAAAGTATATGCATGAAGGCACGTGGCTCAAAAAGGAATGTATATGTATAGGATTAGTTTGAACTAGATGGACATATACATGAAGTAAAACTTAAATATGAAAACACGAAAAACCAATTTTCATTAACTAATTTCATTTCAAGGTATATGTATAAATTGTCAACACAATAAGTATACATACATATCCTAAACACAATTGAGTCCATATATAAGGATTTGCATGAAGGGCAAAAGACTCAAGGATTATACATGTATATCTTAATGTTTTGGCAAAATAAACATATACACGAAATTAAAACTCATATAAATTAAAAAATATGAATACAAGTCTAAAATATATGAATCATCAAAACTAGACTATACTCATACAACTAATGGGAACAAATAAGCATTCAACCCAATCATATATAGATTTATTTGTGTCCCACTATATGTATAGGTATATAACTAGTCTTAATGAAGACTAATACTTAAACAAGTAATCAAATCATTAAGCACAAGACAAACACGAATATCATTTTGTTAAAACAAAACACATAAATTCATCAAAATTCTTTTATTTTGTGAACCAACTTCTAGGTATATGTATGATCCATCCAAATCTAACAATATGCATACATATCCCAACCATAAACGAGTCTATTAAAAATATTTGCATTGAAGGCAAAAGACTCATGGGTATACATGTATATTTATTAGGTTTGAATTTAAAATACATATACATGAAGTAGAATCATAAAAATAGGTATGACAAGTATAAATAAAGGAATCATCAAAACTAGCCTATACTTGTGCACATAGTGGGTACAAATGAGCATGAAGGGCAAAACATATATAAGTCAATTTGTTCTCACTAAGTGTACATGTATACATGCAAGTTTTGATAAAATCTACATTTAAACATGTATATACCACATGAAGCACAAAACACATATAAAACAACATGATACAACTAAAACATGAAACAAACGTTCATATGATCAATATGTATATGCATATGCATTAGATCTAGGATATACATATTAGATCAAAAGTGAGATCACACAAATATAAATCTATATTGAGCATGGGTGTCTCTAAACAACTAAGCATGTATATCACTAATCTAATGAACATGATATAACATAGTGAACATTAAACAATGACATGCTATAAAACAAATGATATGAACATGTAAACAATAATAAGGAGTTAGGAATTGTTACCAAAGCCTTAAAAGGCAACTTTCCTTGTCTCCAAAACATGGTGGTCCTTTCCACCAAATCTTCTCCCTTGAAAGTGATGCATCCAAAAAGTATTCTTTAAGCATGGAACACATCCACTCCAAGGTGCCAACACTCTCACGTCATGTGAGAGCCCTCACCTACATCAAAAATTGGAGGGGTGGTCTTTGGTACCCATTGTCTTTTGGGTCCATGGGGGTTAGTCCCTTCTCTAACCCAAACATATTTCTTTGCTAAATTTGGAGTATTTAATCTATCATAGCAAAATTTAGCAAGATGGCCTTTTCGACCACAATGTGTACAAGTGTACACATGAGCATACATAGTGTTAGGATGGTGTCTGTGAGGAGCATGTGTATGCCGTGGAGGGTGTGCATGCATGAAGGATGGAACTTGTTTCTTTCGAAGCAAAGTTTCCAACCGTGTGTGATTCATAGCACATTGGCTCATAGTGGAGCCCAAACAATCTACCTTCTTCTTAAGCATGGATATATCATTGTTAATCCTAGAAGAAGAGGTACATGCATTAGGTAGTCTAGATGATGAGGCTACACTAGCATGGCAAACATGTGCATCCATCTTATGTTGCAAAACAATATTTTTCTCTAAGCAAATATTTAAATCATTTGAAATGGAAATGATTTTATTTTTCAAAGCAACATTCTCTTTTAAAATAAAATCTACTTTTGAAGTCAAATTTTCATTTTTCTTCAAAAGAACATGGCAATCATTTTTATTTTTCAAAAATTCATTTTCTTTAAGTGCAAGGTCAAGTTGAGATTTTAATGAATCCTTCTCATTAGCAATCTCCTCTTTCTCTTGCAAAACAATATCAAGTCTAGCAATCAAATTTTTGTTTTCATTATTAATGCCTAGACTTTTCTTTTTCAAAATGTTATACTTCTCAATTAATTTTTCACAAACTAATGAAAGTTCTTCATTCAAAGCATGGGGGTCAATATAATCATTAGAAGAACTAGCACTATCATCACAATCTAATAGAGTTTCCGATTGTACCTCAAGGGAGTCATTCCCTTGGACCATGAAGCATTGGGAATCGAATTCTCCACTAGATTCCTCTTCCTTTTGGATTTGTTCTTGAAGCCCGGAGGTAGCGGTTGTGGTTGTCAATAAATTCCACACTACAAAAGCGGAATCAATATTAGAAACATGTAAAAGATAATCTTTAGGCAATGTGTTTCTAATAGCCTCTAGGGCTTGTGCATTGGCCCTTATATGAATGAGGTTACCAAGATAGCATTTCTTGGTAGCCGCAAGATAAACATGTAAACCTAGGGTTTGTAGGTAAATGGACATCCTAGTCTTCCAAACAAGAATGTTGGAAGCATCATACATAGGTGGGGTCATGAAGTCCATGGTAAACTATATGTGTGCAAATGAACAAATGCAAATGTAGATTAGCAAGCAAATGGATCACTCCTAGGATGTTAAGCCTAATATCAGGAGCACTAGCTCTGATACCAATTGAAAGTACACCTAGAGGGGGGGGTGAATAGGTGAAAGTGCTAATCTAGTGAACTTAATGCAAACTAAGTGTGCTAAATGCGGAAGCTAAAACAATCTTACAAGAACACTTAGTACAATCCAACAAGTGTTGCCGAATTCCCCTTGCGAGGCTCTGGACAAGCACCTCTTGATTCCCCTTGAATGGGTTGAGGTTGCTATATGAAGCTCTTGTTGGATGAGTATAAGTGTTGCACACACACAAGCAATCCAAGCATATACAATATATAACAATATGAATAATATGCAAGGTGCAAATGCAAGCAAGTATGAATATGCTCAATCCCACGCAAATATATATGATGCAATGAATGAATGATGCTTGCACAAATATAAGAGAGTAGAGTTGAGAGTAATTGGATCAATCGCAAACACACAAATTTGTTTCGAGGTTCGAGCCCCTAGCTCTACTTCCCCGCCTACACCACCGTGTAGGATTTCTAATCCACTATAGGAGCCCCTAACTCCTCTCTCAACTTACAATGCCACCGAGGCAATACAACACACAATCCACCTCTACCGAAGAGGGATACGGCCCGTAGCCAACCACAACAAATGCCTCTCCTTAAGAGGCTCACAAACCAATCACCCGATCACCTCTACCGAAGAGGGATTCACAAATAAAAGGGTGTTTACAACAAGTGGTTCCAAAACCACAAACTCTCTTTTCTTTCTCTTTTCTTTCTTTTCCACAAAAACAAAGATCCTAATAGTTTAGGATAGAAGATAGCTCAAGTGTGGAAACTAGGTGTTTTGGAAAACAAGCAACAAAGAAAAACACTTGGGAAATTTCTTGTAAAAGATAGAGAATGAATGCCAATACAAAAATCCCAAATTCCAATTTCTTTGATTTTTCCAAAACCCAAATCAATAAAGATGAGAAGTTAAAAGCACTAAAAACTCTTTTTAAAACTCTTTTAAACTCTGCTGAAAACCAGAAATTTTTCTCTTAAAAACCTTGGCCAAAATCCCAAATGAATAGGGTATATATAGGCCAAACCAGAAAACTAGCCGTTAGGCTGATGTGGCAATTCTGACAGCCACCGGTCGACCGGCCCGGTCGACCGGCAACGGTCGAAAATATGACCGTTGGGGCTTCGGTCGACTGCCAGTCGACCGACCAACAAGGAGGAAACACAGTTTCCTTCTATCGGTCGACCGACCCAGTCGACCGAAAAGATACAGAGAGCAGACTCTCTATATCGGTCGACTGGGTCCGTGACCCGGTCGACCGACGGACATGCACAGCCTGTGCATATCCGGACACAGCAGCCGGTCGACTGTCCCGGTCGACCGGTCTGCCTGAAATACAGTTTTTCTGGGCAGATTTTTGAGATAGAAAATTTGTAAAAAATCTTTTAACACTTCTAAAAAATCCACAAAAATATGTTTTATCATTTTACTTGAAAACTAAACTTGTGATAAAAATTTCAAGACATATATCAATCATATCAATTCATTTTTGTGTCTTGCCAATTTTATCATAAATAAAACTTGTATTTTTATCAAACTAGATTTTTCCAAAACATGAATAGGAATGTCAAAATAAGTTTGTCTATAAGTTAAGCATGTATGTATAACTAGAAAACATCTACTATACATATAAATCATGAAAACTTGTTTTGATCCAACTATTCATAAAATCACACATTAAAACATAAAACGTGTGTGTTTGTGCACTTGAGCATATCAACTAAACTAAGCTTTACAAATGGATCTAAAACACACTAAACTAAACTAGGATACCTAAGTCTTCTCTTGATGATCTCCATCTTCAAGTAGACTTGCTCCCAAACGCGATCCACCGAGTGCAAAGGTATGATCTTTAAGCTTTGGCACCGGAATCACCATGATAAGCTTCCAAACACCTTGTTGAAGCTAATCACCAACACTAATATCCTGCTAATGATCTGAAACTTAGAAACACAAGAATATTAGTAAATATAACTACATGAGTTGATCATTATCAAAACTAGAGTGGAAGGCCATTGGGCCAACAAATGTTGACCTGATGTCAAAACCCTGCTGATGTAATACGGGATTGCAATCACCTTCAAATCAAAAGGAATTAGGGTTTCGAGAAGAAGAAATAGAAAAGAAAATTAGGTTTAAGAAAAGAGGATAAATTTGGACTTCATACTCCTTGCACCATGAGCTTCACACCCCTTACACCGCGGGCTTTACACCTCAATCTCAATAACTCAAAAGCTCCAGAAATATACGAAAAATTTAAATTCATTTATTGTCTGCTGAATAAAAAAGTTTGGGGCTTATTTATAGGCTTTACAAAAGTTTAGTTCCCGAATATATCCGACGTGGTATTAAAAATATGATAAAAAACAATAAACTCAAAAATAAACTAAGGCATAAAAATAACTAGCACTTGTGTGATGTCTTTATCATTTTCCCCAGGGTGGGAGAAACTCATCCCTGTCGAGTTAGGGTTCCCCTCGTGTAGCAATCTCAATTGGACCATAGTGGTGGTCGAGAAATCAGTACGAGTGCATCACGTCGAGACCAAGGTGGTGAAGGTATAACTGGCTTCCGTGACAGATCAACGACAGTCGATAGTAACTCAAGTAAGAAACATGCAGCATAACAAGTCAACTCAGCTTCACTGAAATCTAACCCATATATCAAGGTGTCAATCTCCTATGAATTTGTCTCTTGTAGAAAGATTTGTAAGGGGTCGTACGCATCAACGATCTCAAGGATAAAGAGGTCCTTATAGCTGTCAAAAATGGTACTAGCTTCATGGTAGGCTCTGCTGGAAGATCTACAAGGGTCTCAATAAGAAGCTCTTCAACTTCTGTGGGTCGTGAGAAAATCTCTTCTTGCGGTGATACCAACTCAGCAATAACTTCTAGCCTTGACTCTGGCTCATCAACAACTTCTGGCTCTGGTTCTAGATCTGGATCTTCAACTGTCATGCTTTCTAGAATCTTTTCCACGCCAGCTAGGATCTCTTTATATCCGGCGACTAGATCGTTGAAATGTGGCCTCTCGAGGTGTGAGCATACCAAGTACGAAGATCTTATAAGACAAACCAATCTCGATAGTCGATATGACTGTCTTTTCACCACTAATAAGCTTTCCCAACCAGTCTCATTTGGGCATAGTTGTACTTCTGTTCAGATGCCAGTGAAAATAACTGAAGAATTCTTTAAGATGATTTTTTTACTCGTATCCATAACGATCATGAGAACCCCAAAAATGCGGGACAGTCGTGTACATATCACGTTTCACTTCCTTCTCATCAGCATCAGTGTTTATATAATTTTCACAAAAGTAAAATTTTATGAATAAACTTTCAATGTATAAAAATCAGAAGTTACCCAAGAATCAGTGTCCTACTGCTGTCCCAATGCTGTAAAATTTTTCCCCTGGCTCCGAGACTCAGTTTCGGAACCAACGCTTCGAACAGAGCTCGAAACAGACTCCGAACAGGCGAGAAACGACTTTTGGATTGTTGTGCGATGACTTGCTGAGCTAAGTCTGGTAGAGGACCACATCTTGAACCGGGATGTGAAGACTGTAGACGCGTAGTACTGACCTCCACGAATCTGCTGCTTCAAAAACGACTAGATTCACACTTGAAACGAGCTCAAAATGGCCGTCGAAAGATCTGAACTGAATTTGAACTATGTGTCAGGTGAGTCAGGTCGCTGTCAACTCGGCTAAGTTGACTGTTCTGAGTCGGCTCAGACAGAGCTGACAACTCTGGGTCAGCTCAGCTCGAGCCGATAGCTGGAGGCTCAGGAGTGGCTCAATGAGTCGTTGTCAGCAGGGAAGTCACTGACGTTAGCAGGGAAGTCGCTGACGTCAGCTCAGAGTCGCTGGCGCCAGCGATTGAGCTGGTTGAAGTCTGATCAAATCACCCGGCTTGTAGCAGATCGGATCCACAGCAGTCGGGTCAGATCCGCAACAGAACGGGTCAAGTTCACTTGGATTTGAAAATTTAAACTCGTGTTCAATATAACCCCAAATCCAACCCGATTTGAACTCGGGTTCTCTGCGACACTTGAGATGGTGGCGACGCAGTCATGGGAAGGGAAGGAGGTCTGCAACGACGAGGCGGCGGCGGCGTGGCGGTGACAAGGCTGGATCTGGGTCTTAGCGGTCGGCGACGAATCTCGTGGTGAAGACGAGGGGGGAGGAGATCTGGCGCCGACGAAGACTTGGAACTGATCGATGATGATAAGTGGGGGATCACCGCGGCGGTGGAGGAAATCATCGACTGGATCTTGTAAAGATGGTGGAGATGATGTGTTGTTGTCAATGGTGACAGCGAGGTGATGATTTGGTGGCAGGTATGTGGGGTTGGAGATGGTGAGGCTGATGATGAAGTTGGAGGCGGCGAGGATGATGATGGTGACGGTGGCGATGGATGGTGGCGGTGATGAAGGTGATGGCGGCAGATCTTTAAATTTTGCATTATTTGATTTGGTGGGGAGATGATGGAGGTGGTGAAGATCTGATCTCGTCAGCGGCGAAGATGGTGGGGATGGTGGCGATTCTCTGACTGGGTTGAGGTGACGTCGAAGACTTAGTGGTGGTGCTCGAAGACGAGGAGGGTGAAAATGGTGGGGATGAGATCTGTCTGATCTGATCTGTCGGCGAAGTTTATGACGAGATGAAGCAATCAACGAGGGTGAGGGGTTTAGGCAACGGCGAAGAGGTCGGCGGGGACCTAGGTTCGTCGACATTGCGTCAAGGTGGCGGGTTGATGATGATGACGATGGGATTGCTCATAATGATGATGATGGGTTCTGATGATGGAGAAGATCGGGGAAGGGAGATGAACAGTAGGGGTTTGGGATTTTCTTCTTTTTTTGAAACAGATTTTGATTTTGATTTTTTTTGGAGTAGATCTAAAAGAAATTGAAGGGTATTGAGAAGAAGAAATAGAAAAGAGAATTAGGGTTTAAGAAAAGAGGATAAATTTAGGCTTCACACCCTTTGCGCCACGGGCTTCACACCCCTTACACCACGGGCTTCACACCCTAATCTCAAGAACTCAAAAGCTCCAAAAATATAAATCAAAAAAAAATTTAATTCATTCATTGTGTACTGAATAAAGAAGTTTGGGACCTATTTATAGGCTTTACAAAAGTTTGGTTTTCGGATATAATCAATGTGGTACTAAAAATACAATAAAAGAAAACACTAAACTCAAAAATGATCTAAGACATAAAAAACAATAAGCACTTGTGTGACATTCTTATCACCTGCATATGACCTTCAAGACTATGATAATCCTGTGAGTAATTATCATGTCCACTCGAATAATCATCGTTAGAACTCAAATCAACCAACCGATCCAAATGCCTACGCTGTTGCGAAATCTTTGGTCGGCTTTCATGATCTGTATCTTATGTGGCATAATAATTTGAATCCACGATATAGCACCACCTCGTTGACTTTCACCAACACCACAAATCCTTTCATCAGCACCACTGTTGCCCCTATTATTGTCATCATCGCCACCATCACCATCACCATCATCATTGTCACAGCCACTTCCGTCACTACGACGAATATTTTCATCCAACCAACTTAAATCATCTGGTGGTAAAATGAGTTGTTCTCCCCCCTCCCCCCGGGAATCCACTCATCCAATATATCATCATTGAAAATATGGTTCAGATCAATTGTGTTGTAAAATTCATCACTGCCGCGTCACGATCGAGTCGGCCCCGAGTTGTCAAAACTCGGGGCCAACGGGCGGATCGGGTCTCATTCTCATCGTGGAGGCCTCGTAACCGGATCGGCCGAGTTTTTGAACCGTAATTGGACTCGTGTTGATAGTTGTGATGGCATTACAATCATTTGTGGTTGTGCATGAATTCTAATGTGGGAAGACTAATTACCACGTAGCGTTACTATTATTATTTGACCTATTTTCTATTTTCTATTTATTCTTCAACCTAGAGGCGTGTTCAATACTTGACCTAAGTTGATTGGATCACTTTGAGGTTCCTTGTCTGCATGCCAGAACTCATCATTTTACATCTTATTTTTCTTTCAGAGCTACCTCTGTACCTCATCCTTGGTATGTTATGTGGGGCAGTAAGTGTGGCTTTTGCTCGATTGGTGGTTTGGTTCACAAAATTCTTTGAGTACATAAAGGAAAGATTTGGTGTCGCTGCTGTTGTATGCCCTGCTTTGGGTGGTTTAGGAGCAGGCATGATTGCTCTGAAGTATCCTGGGGTATTATACTGGGGTTTTACCAATGTTGAAGAAATCCTGCACACAGGAAAGACTGCTTCAGCCCCTGGAATCTGGCTATTAGCTCAGCTAGCTGGCGCAAAAGTAGTAGCAACCGCACTCTGCAAGGGTTCTGGACTTGTAGGTGGTCTTTATGCCCCAAGCTTAATGATTGGTGCTGCGGTTGGTGCTGTTTTTGGGGGTTCAGCTGCAGAACTAATAAACTCAGCAATTCCAGGAAATGCTGCTGTTGCTCAGCCACAAGCCTATGCACTTGTAAGTCCTTGTGACCCACTTTGGATTGGACTGTGTAAGATAAATACGACTTTCCTTGCTGTGTAGGTCGGAATGGCTGCGACATTAGCTTCAGTTTGTTCAGTTCCATTGACCTCGGTACTACTACTCTTTGAGCTTACAAAGGACTACAGAATTTTGCTTCCACTGATGGTATGCTATCCACATTTTATCTTTGTTGGTGTTACAAGATATATTCTATCTGGTGTACTCAGCTACATATCTGTTGGTGTTTTCCATATACAGCTCGACTGTTCAATGTATTTAGGCTAAATTACAAAAAACTACCACCTATACCACTTTGATGGAAAACTACCTTGAACTTGCTTTATCGTGTGTAACTACCACAAACTTTGCCTTTTACCGGGATAACCATTGACCGCTGATTAAAATTACATTTTTGCCCATTCAATCATAATGCAGAAAGGGTCTTCTTCACAAAAAAGTAAAAGAATTACTAATGCTATGAGGAAATATTTGAGATCTTGGTTAGGAAGTATTATTAATGACATGATGAAGCAAGTGCTTGGTATTTTTCTCCAAAGGTTAGGATCTTTTTTGTAATTTAACCATAAAGTATCTTCTGATTGGTTGTTTATTCATAGAACATATGAGCTCCAAAACTTTTTAAAAAACACTCTTTAAGGTGTGAGGGTAACATTTGAGCTCACATGCATATTCCCCAAAAGATATTAGAAGCCAATTTGCAATGCTTTCAAGTTTTCTGGTTATTCAGTATCTTATTGTCTTCTTCCACCTTTCTTTTTAAGGTCTAAAATTCACTTGGTTTGTTCTCAATCTGGCATGATTCTGTTTCTGAATTACGAATCACATTATTGTTTGCCGCTGCCTTATTTCCAGGGGTGAGCCAGAATTTTACTCTAGGTGGGGGCAGATGTTCTATTTAGTAAAGAAATAAAAAAATGTATTAAATAAAAATGGATTAACTACAATGGATTACGTGTGTGTGAATATGAATCTAGCTACAAGCAACAATTAGTTGTGACAAGCAAACATTTTAGATTAGTCAAATAATTTAAATACTACATTTTAAACAGTGCGTGATGTATTAGTTGAACATGTACATGAATTGTGAGCCTAGGTAATTTCACACGGCTTTTGTAACTTTACGGGGTCTTTTAGTTGTAATTTCATTTCTTTTTTAAATAATGAGGTATTTAATATTAAGGAGAAGAGAGAATGGTGTCAGATATATATTTGACTTCTAAAGATTTGAGAAGTAATACCTCCTTAATAGTGTGGTAGAGTGTGGTGGCTATATGCTTGTAAAGCACATGGACCCCCCATGGAGGTGATGAATAGATTGCTTTTGCGCCACATGCACTCTCTTCTAGATGGACCTATAGGTTGGGTAAACAAATTTACTATCTATTAATGCTTCACCATTCAAAGGGTGTGTTTTAACCAGAGGTGATCACTAGCGCATGTGATATACGTTCATGGGTGATAGTTTAATTACATGAGTGGCTACACAAGGTCTGGACTCTGGTAGGGTAAAACACACCCACCCTGCACAGCTCTGCTATTGCTCATTTCCTAGATTTCTATTACATGCTCATCAATTGTACCACAGGAATTGAATATCAGCTTTTTATTACTGTCTGAATGGCTTTTTTTAAAAACTTCTTTTTATATATATATATTTCAATTGTTTGTAAATATGCTTCGTGGTTTATCTTCCTATTAATTTGATGATTCGCGTAAAGCTATGTGGCAACCATCCTTGTTAAGTGTCTAGTTGTTTAATAATATTTACCGAGGCCTGCAAAAATCTTAAGATTTCTGTAGCATTATCCATCAACAGACCATGGAGTACTTCATAAAATTTCGTCTTTTGTAGTCCCACTATAGTTCCTTGCTTTGGTTAAAAATTGTTGCAAATAGTAACAATGAACTATGAGCAGTAAGATTTTCTGTTTACTACAGAAGACTAGAGTGGTTTAGGAGCTTCTGGTCAACTGTGAATCAATATTTGCTGTGGGAGATATTCTTGCGCTTGGGCATCCATAAATACCATTTCTCGTGTTGCATTTCTTTACTGTGTAATGAGGTCAAAGTTAAGGGTCTGTTTGGTTGTCATAATTGGCCGTAATTTGTAAGTCGTAATTGGTAAAGTCTTTTACAGTTGTAAATGAGCTACATGCATGTAAGTTTTACGGTGTTTGGTTGGTTATATAAAGTTGTAAGTGGGAAAGTGTATTGTGTTTTATAGTGTTTGGTTGTCGTAATGTGGAAGTCGTAACTGAAAAAGTTGACCACAAAAATGCTAAATATTAAAAAAATTAATATTAACATAAAAAAATAATACAAATTTGCATGACCACAAAATTAACTGTAAGTGAGTTATAAGTGAGTGGTAATTGGGTTGCAAGTGAGTAATAGTTGAGTTGCGTAAGTCTTTTACGAATTACGGTCCAAACAAACGTCATAGTTGTAACTGGGTTGTAAGTCATTTACGAATCACAGACTTTTAGTTTAGGATAGCTGAACCTATCAAAGGTGTGCTTTAGTGGGGAGGCACCTTCTGAGATGTGCATGGGCTCTGTCTTCATTATTGAAACTAGAGTTGCATATCTTTACCCTCAACAAGAGAAATCCAACTATGGGTTGTTAATGCTTTGTTCTGTTAATCCTTGTGTTCATTATGAATAGTTATGATTGGACCTCTCAACTTTTCTTATACAGTGGAAAGATGATCATGGTGGATCTCTGTTTCTTCCTTCATCATTTTAGTACATTTTTGTCAACAGGGGGCTGTTGGTTTAGCAATATGGGTACCTTCTGTAGTAAATGAACCCAAGGCTAGTGATGCATTGGAGATGAAGGCTACTGGGCGTGGATATTCTTCACTTCAAACTGTTGAGGACAAAACTGATGTAGTTTGGAGACGGCCAGATGGAAGAGATGACCTTGAACTCTCTGTTTTAGAAACTGATGTTCACCACCATGGATTGATTGCCGAGGAGGCACTTCTGGATGACTTAAAGGTTTAATCTTTTCCTTGGTGGTAGTTTCTGATGTCATTGGTTTATACTGGATTTATTCTTTTTAAGCTACGGGATCTTTATCTATTACCTTTTTTCTCATCAGGTGTCTCAAGCCATGTCGACGAATTTTGTTAAAGTTCTTTCCACTATGATGTTGAAAGAGGCTGTGGATCTTATGCATGATAAACAACAAAATTGTGTTCTTGTTGTTGATCTTGAAGATTCTCTGGAGGGAATTCTCACAATAGGTGACATTCGGAGGAGAGTGTTCATCTCTCGTGCGGAGAGAGCCTGTAATTCTAACGGGGATTCTGCAATGTTGGATGTGCGTATTCTTTGAGATCAACTTACTGATTATAAGTTTATGCTAGAGTTTATGGTAGCCTCCCTGAGTTTTTATTATGATAACTGTCTATCTTATAGTGCATTGAACATTTTACATTATGACATTCTCATTGCATTCATAAAAGCCTTAGCATGCATCATCAATGTAGCAAGTACACTCTTATCATAAAGCCGTGTCATGTTGGACACTTGTTCGACAAACACATGTATTGTGTTTACTTTCAGGAATTTGTCACGTGTTGGTATGTCATGTCCATGTTGGTGGGGCCGTGTCCGTGCAACATCTGTTGCATGCATGTGTAAGGAGTTGAGGTGTATAAACTGGTCTTTACATTGATTTTGATGGTCTTTTCATATTCCCTCAATGTCCTCAAGGGTTTGGAGTCTTTAGACCGCAAATTCCTGATGGTTTCTTGACTAACCTCTCTCACATAATTTTCTTGACTAACCTCTCTCTATAATCAATGCCATCGCAATACATATGGTGTTATTGTAATTCGTTTATTTTGCATATTCACCATATTGCAGATTCAATGTTCCCCTTGTATTTACTCTTTATCTTTTACATGTTTTTTTGGTGCAAGTTTGTAATTGTACTCTTAATTTAAGTTTATGCTTGTATCTATAGGTATTGACTGTTGGGCATCTGGATAGTTTGTTAATCATTTTCTGAAACTTCATCCCCGCGCCTTCATTTGCTTGAGTTATGAGCCAAAAGGCGCATTGTGCACTTCCGAGAACTTATCCACCTGACAGGCCACCTTTTTCATAGTTTTCCTTTTTCTGTTGCACTGAAAGAATACTCAAGTTGCATCTCAATTGCAAGTTTGCAACTGAGGTTTGACTTTGAATTAAGTATGTGTTGACAATGGAGTCACCTTGATTCAAGGTGTGGTTGGCTGGTTGCCTTTTGATTGGGACTCAGGTGTAGCATGAGTGCCTGACCTATTAGTGACTTGGTTAAATTTTCAAGTTGTTTCACAGGTCTGGTCAACTTTGCTTGTACAGTGGTTTTAGAATCTTAATCTAATAACCTAGGCAAAAGCTAGATTCTCAGGCATTACATATGTGAGTGGGTAGTTTCTTTAAAGATGCTTTGTACATGCTAGCTCTAGAAAATTTAATTTCATGCCTGAGTCAAATCTAGAAATTTTTTACTTGCACATCTGTAATTGAGTTTTTGGGCTTAAAAGTGAGCCAAATCAGTTCTAGTGTCACAATGAGTGGGCATTTGATGAGGTCTAAGATTTTGCATGTGAGATCCCTGGGACAGTGACATGCCTGACACATAATGGGAAATATTCTGGGCAGTTTAGTGGGCCTAGTGGGATGAGGTACTCTGACATTACTGTAGGACTTCTTTTTGGAGTCTGTGAACTGAAGAGATACCCATATGCCGCCGACATGGTAAGTTTGTGAACCCATGTAAACGATACACTCCTGGGCTAGATAAAGCTAGTTTCTCTTCCTTCAAGTGAAATGTATAGAATCTCATCATTGTGAGCAGGAAGTAAAACCATCTCGGTTAGGACCTGCGAAAGAGAACTTATTGGGCAACCAATCTGTCTCAGGGAGTTGGATGGGAATTCTTCCTTGTACCTTTTCTATCTGTTCATGTGTGTATGACTCTGGAGTTGATAATCTTGGCACTTCATCTCTTAGGGCTTTAGGTGTGGGGCACACTCAAACCTATACACGTCCAGATCAATTTTTCAGTTTGAACCTAAAGTTCCAATGGCAGCTGTCCCCAACCTATTCACATGCCCAACAACAAAGGAGAGAGGAGTGGGGTTAATGCAAAGAATCGTTGCATATATATTTATGGAGCAATGCCTTCAATTGGAACTTGACTCACCAGTGAGCCCTCCCTAACCCATGCGCAATCCATCCACCTCCAAAAGGAGAGTGGAAGAAGTCAGTATTCATTAGTTACTTGTGCATCACCTCTTTGTTGTATATTCATACTTTCTTTCAAGTTCTAAAGTTTCAGAATTCAGTTTGCCCATTATATTAAGTGCGCTGACTCAAAAATTGTCCAGGTGAATACATGTTCTATTTCATCATATTTTACTCGTGGCTTTCAATATCGTGGTGGCGAATGCGGACTTGTAACTTGTTTCCGAGACACAGATTTGACAATTGCAAAGGAGCTTATGGAGGCAAAAGGTGTAAAGCAATTACCAGTAGTCAAGCGTGGTGGACATCCAAGGAAGCGCAAAATTGTTGCTCTTCTTCATTATGAATCAATTGCGCACTGCCTCCGGTTAGTGATGGTTTTGAATCAAATTCATGTTATTCATTTATTTTTTACATACAAAATTTCCTCAAAACTCTTTATGGAAAACGAATTTAAAAACAACAATAAAGAATAGAAAACCCCATTCTTGTTGTTTCAGCATTCCAAAATTCTGTGATGATATGTGCACATAAATAGGCAACTCAATATGTGTACATAAATGCGCAAAAATGGTGGGGCAAAAGAATATTTAAAAATATAGAAATATAATACGCAAAACAAAATAATTTAACCTATCTGAGGAATAATTCATAATATATGCATGACTAGATTTAATATAACATACATAATGGTGTTTAATCGTAAAAGAAACCAGGGAAACTAGTCCTTTGAGGACATAATTGGGGTGCACTGAGCACCAATTTTGCATTGCTAATTAATTAGCTATAAGCTAGTTTATATTATGTGCATAAATAATTATATTTTTTTAACAAATGTAGTGTTTACAGAGTTGGACCATGTTCATTAGGTTCACTTAATTGTCATAATTCTTTTTTTGTCCACATTTATGCCTCATGCTCTAAGGACTTCCAGAAAATTCACTTATATGGCCCAAGATAATTGCAGTCTGTATATGAGAGTGGGAGAGAAGAGACTGAGAAAAGTTTCTTATGTGGACCCAGATATTGGACTGTGTGCGGGACACTTGTATAATTCACTTATGTGGCTCGGAGAATTGCAAAGAGAGAGACACTTGACTACTTCCAAAATAATTTGAAAGCAAATCCTTCCAGCTGAAATTCACAATATGACATTCTAACATCAAATAGAAAATGGACTTTTAACGAGCAAATTGTTTTGATCTATTGTCTATAATGTTAAAACCCAACAAAATTTGTTTTATAAATTGTTTTAACTTATTCAGATCATGATCAAAGTTTTGGATTGACATTTTGTATGCTCCAAACTATATATCTATGGAAAATGCTACATTTAGCTCCATTGTTTGCATGGTTGATGCGTCGGCAAGAAAACTTCAAAATCCCTTGAAGATTGGTTTTTAGACACTAAAAGCATAAACCAAGTTCAATGTAATGGATTTTCCATTTGAACATCCTATCATTCAATTTTAGCTAAAATGCCACAAAATTCATTAACTTTGCACTTATATGCCTTATTGTTTTTTCTCTGCTTTTAAATATCCTGTTGTTTTCAAGACTCGACACTTTGCTACCATTTGTTACTATTCCATTATTGATCCGTAAGTAATATTCTCACAAGAAGAGAACTTAATATGTTTATACATTTTACCCTATTAGCGTACGCTTCAGCCTATAATTACTCTGTTTGTCTTTCATTTTCATCTTCTTCCTTTCAAACACAATTCAACACATAAGAGAATTGTAATAGGTCCTCTATATGTTTGGGTACCACATACATCAATCACAAACATTAAAAATTTATGCAAATATAAAAATGGTAGAAACAATTTACTTTCTTTGTCATGTCAATTGACATAGAGAGGTTGGTTAGCCAATGACAACACTGAAAGTGGTGTGTTATGGAGGAGCGCTTGGTGATTCCAGTAGTGAGGATGGAGTGGTTAGAGGTTGGGGCATAGGCGTAGGGATAAAAATGTCTAAATATATTACTCTTCTTGTTAGCATATTCTGTAAGGATATGAGACAGAATAACAAAAGAGAGTAGAAAAGTGCCAAGTTTTGGAAACAATAAGGTATTTAAGCGCATGGAAAAGGACCATAGGGTATTTAAAGTGCAAAGTTAGTGAAACATTAAGGTATCTTAGTGCAATTTAGCCTTGAATTTTGGAAGAATTTTCTTTCAAATCCTTCCACAAGGAGCCAAATCTCTCTCTCTCTCTCTCTCTCTCTCTCTCTCTCTCTCTCTCTCTCTCTCTCTCATCATGTACTAATATTTTCCAGAATTGTTGTATGTGTATCCATGTCATATCATGCCACTTTATCATATCATGCCACTTTATATGTGTCTTTCCATTCATTTGAGATCATCAAACTAAGTAGGGATGGTCTATTTCAATTTCTTATGAAGTAACAGTTAGCCAAGTGAACCTGTTTGGAGTTATTGACCATTAGGCGAGAGCATAAAAATATCACTTCTCATGGCCCATGGGTTACCTTTTGCTTGAAGCCCAAGAGGTAGATGTTGTATTTCATCATATTTTAGGACTCCTCTTGGTTACAGAATGATAAGTGGTTTTATCCAGTAAGTTTCATGAAGGATATTGACTGATTTCCAGTTTTTTGCTTGGCAAACAACAACATTCCAAACTTTTGCGGTCAATGCCAAATCCTTTTCTTCCATTTAACGTTGTTAAGGGAAAATTCCTAGCAAATATTATTCTTTTTAATTACTCTATCCATGTCATTTAGGTCTAGTTCTTGTCCTCATTACTCCGTTGATTGCGATTTATTTTTAATTACCTCTATCCATGTCATTTAGGCCTAGTTCAAGTCCACATTACGCTGTTGATCGTGATCCTATCACTTGCAACTTGTGCTCTTCTTAGCCTCCATGAACATGTCCGAACCATCTCAACGGGTTCTTCCTCATTTTATCCCTTTTCCCTGAAAAGCATGCTTGATAAAGTCCTCAATGATCCACAGTTATAAACAGAGTGCAAATGCATATAATGTAAAATCTAAGAAAAATGAATATTGGGGTGGTGCTTTCTGCAGAACTATCATAGTATCATCGGCTTTGTTGTAGGTAGTTGTTTTTGTGATAGTCATGTAAAATTCCCATAACGTATCTTCGATCCTTTCCATCTACATCACGCCATTATGTACTTATTACTGAAAGTGTGATCAAGTTGCTTGCTTGGGAAAGAGTGAATAATAGGAATAGTTTTATAGACAGGAACATAAGGAAAGAGATAGGTGCTTGAGGTACAGTGGTCAAGGGGAGCTGTGATGGAAGGGAAGAGCACGGTCTGAATCTTGGTAGGAACATTGAGATGCACCTATTTCTCTAAAAAAAAGTAGCTAAGAAGAATAGAGCAGCTAGACTGGCTAGTTTCACTGGAGTTAATCTTAAATTTTTTTAGCTCGTATTGCGTCAAGCAGTCTACAAACCTTCCATGTGTTGCCAAAAGCACTAGTGAACGAATCTGTTTTGCTAAACACTGGATTAAGACCATGGGGTTTTGTAATCTGAGTATTAAAGTTAGAGATGTCTCCCATAAGGTTTTTACTAGGAAGAATTCACATGAAACCTTGGGTAAACTGTATGTATGAATCATGGGAGAAGAGCATAGGACATGGTTCGTTGAGCTTCTAGTACATACTTACAAGCCATGCTATATATGCATGTTATCCTTGATTTATGTAATAAGAGTTTGCTCAAAATTTTGTTTCATGTTATATTGTGTTTTCCAGTACGGGCAGACTATTGTAGGAGCTTGCCTACATATGCTGAATGCACCCTCTGTCTATGTACTTGCTGCTTTCACTTTTTATGTTGATTCTGTAACATTCTAGTGATATTTTGATTTAAAGAGGAAAATGTATCAAGTAACTTGTACTTGATCAGAAGGTCCCCCCCTTCCGGTGGCTTTATTAAATCTAGTGTTGGATTAATATATTGATCAAAAGGTACTCTGAATTGACAAATCACATTTTATTCAGCTCTCTTCATTTTGAGCTCTACACACAAATCTCTTTTTTATTAGCGTTTGTTGCATATGGCCTGGTTATCTCCAGTGTCTTCCCAATACCTGGTGCAATACTTGGTGCACTTAATATGAGAGGTAAACTTTTAGATTGTTTCCAATACCTCGTCATCTAATCCTTTTTCCGTTAAAATGTGATTGGCTATAGAGAAAGGCTCTGGAAAAGATTTGATGAAGATTTATAACAGGCTGCGGACCTGATGTGAAATCTTGTTTAGCGTCAAATTTCTTGCCCGAGGAAACTATGAAAAGGACTAGAGCGGGCCATGATTCTAAAAAACAGTAGTTGACATTCTCCAAATTCTCTTAGATGGTGAAAATGTCTAGAAGAAAGGAAAATATGATTGATTGCTATTGGAAATTACATTCGACTTTGAGTTCCTAACTTTAATCTAAAGAGATTGAAGTCATCTCTCATATTTTTGTATGGAAAATTTATTTTGATATCTTCTACTGGAGGTTTGAGAGGTTTGAGCTGACCCGTCGCTGGTACTTCTGCCATCTCTTTTCATATAACCTCAGACTAACTGCTGAGAACTAATAAGTTTGCCATTATTTTTACAATGACTACTATATTTCTTTCTATTTGGACAAAGTTAAAACATGTTTGATGAGGTCCCCACTTAAATGGACTCACTGTTGGAGTAAAAATTTATTAATCGGAACTAGAAATATCACCATACAATTCAATTGGAAATGTATTTCATGTCAAATTAACTCATTTCTTGAAAGTGTGTTCTTTCTTGGATATAGAATTATCAATAATTCATCTTCATCTATCAAGAAAACATTGCACTAGTATAACTTTTGCTAGGGGGTCTCCAACTCAAACTAAGCTCTCTCTCTCTCTCTCTCTCTCTCTCTCTCTCTCTCTCTCTCTCTCTCTCAAGTAGAGTTTGGAGAAATTTGGTTTTGAAGCTTACCCATGACATTGAAACTATACTTTTTGGATTTTTTCTGTACAATCCATGCCTAGGCATATTCTATGTTACAGAATCTGTAAGTTCTGTAATAAGAAGTCGTTATGTATTTAGGAGTCATGTTCGTAAATGTTATTAGAAGTTCTATTTCTATTAAGAGTTGTAATTGTATATTCCAATAAATAAGAGTAGAGAGAGAGAGAACTCATTAACTCTCTAATTTTCATAATCTTAAATCTTCTCATGATATCAGAGCCTTGAGATTCTAGATCCTTTGCAGCCTTCATCAACATCTTCGCCTGCTGGCACTAAAATCGTCGTCGACATCTTCTTTTCTTTTTCTTTAGATTATGACTGATTAAATCTGAAGATGAAGAAAACATTACTGTTCATGGTGAACAGTACTGCGTGGGTACTGTTCACTGTGAACAGTAAACTGAGAAAAAAAAGAAGAAGAGGTATTCTCATTTTAGATTATGTATTCTTATTGATAATAATTCATCTTCATCTATCAAGAAAACGTTGCACTAGTATAACTTTTGCTAGGGGGTCTCCAACTCAAACTAAGCTCTCTCTCTCTCTCTCTCTCTCTCTCTCTCTCTCTCTCTCTCTCTCTCTCTCTCTCAAGTAGAGTTTGGAGAAATTTGGTTTTGAAGCTTACCCATGACATTGAAACTATACTTTTTGGATTTTTTCTGTACAATCCATGCCTAGGCATATTCTATGTTACAGAATCTGTAAGTTCTGTAATAAGAAGTCGTTATGTATTTAGGAGTCATGTTCGTAAATGTTATTAGAAGTTCTATTTCTATTAAGAGTTGTAATTGTATATTCCAATAAATAAGAGTAGAGAGAGAGAACTCATTAACTCTCTAATTTTCATAATCTTAAATCTTCTCATGATATCAGAGCCTTGAGATTCTAGATCCTTTGCAGCCTTCATCAACATCTTCGCCTGCTGGCACTAAAATCGTCGTCGACATCTTCTTTTCTTTTTCTTTAGATTATGACTGATTAAATCTGAAGATGAAGAAAACATTACTGTTCATGGTGAACAGTACTGCGTGGGTACTGTTCACTGTGAACAGTAAACTGAGAAAAAAAAAGAAGAGGTATTCTCATTTTAGATTATGTATTCTTATTGAACTCTCTGGGTTTAGTAATTTTATATGAGGTGTTTTAGATCCTGAGGGGGTGATCGCTTGTTTGGGTATTTAGATCCCAAGGGAGGATCGTTTGCTTGAGTCTTTTGGCATGTTTAAATCCCGAAGGAGGATTATTTGCTTGGATATTTTGGCGTCTTTAGATCCCAAGAGAGGATTATTTGGTTGTATTTTTTGGCATGTTTAGATCTACAAAGAGAATTGTTTGCTTGGGTATTTTCATCGAGACGAGGATCAATTTCACAAGAGAGTTCAGCAGTATGACAGAAGAGGAGTGTACACACTGTTTCAAATCTTTCAGCAGCTTCAGGCTGCCCATATATCTTTTTTTTGAACAACTTGCTCAGCAATTTCAACAGCTTCAGATGTTTCAGTAGTTTTAGGCTGTCCAGATGTCATCTTCCTTCATAACTACTTTGGCCTAGTCAGGTTGTTTTGATAAATACCATCAAATAATAACCGCGGAAGCCCGAGCAATTTACTGAACAAGTAATATAATTTGATCACCACAAAAGGAAGAACTCAGATCACAAATCAAGAACATAAGATTTTGTGAGAGGAGGGAGAGATAATCCTATTAATCTGAGAAGCAAAACAAAGTTTACAAGATCTCTCAAGAGAATCTCTCAAACTCTCAATACAAGGTGAATACAATCTCTTTCAAGCTCTCTTCCTAAAACCCACAACTAGAAATTTTATAGATTTCTAGAATGAATCTAGATCTTCCAAATATTCAGCAAAAGCATCCTGACCATCTAATCAACCGCTCTTAGAAAGTATGAATCAGAAACCAATTCAAAATCTCATTTGGAAAATAGTTCCAATTCTGAAAAACTGCCCAGAGCTGTCGAAAGCTCTGGATCACCTTTTGAAAGGTCCCTTCCCTTCCCTTTTCTAGAGCAAAACTGGCTTAGAGCTGTCGAAAGTTCCTTCAGAGCTTTCTGAAAGCTTCATCTCGAAACTAAAGCCTGTCTCAGATTTTCTACAGCTTCTTAGAGCTGTCGAAAGCTACCTTCAGAGCTTTCGAAAGCTTAAGTAGCTACCTTCAGAGCTTTCGAAAGCTTAAGTGAAGCTTTCGAAAGCTTGAATCTGTGTATATTCTGTGCACATTTCTGGCTGCTGAATAAGTTGGAATCTCTCCTATCTTGTTGTGTAGTCTTCTTCAATGAATGTGAGGCATCTAAAATACCAACAATCTCTACTTGACTCACATTCCATTCCATGAGTCATTTGTAGAAATTGGTCTCCACACCAGCAAATAAGCTTTCCCCCTTTTGTGACTTCACACGACTCTTTGCCGAGAGCTCATCCTCCACCATACCTTTGAAAAATCTTGATGAAGTGCAGAGATGCTCTGAATTTCTCCATCGAGATGGTTTTTGTCATCATGTTTGCTGGATTCTTCCATGATTCTTTTTTGTACTGATTTTGATCAAATCAATAATATTTTCCAGTGCAACCCACTGTGTATCCTGCGATACCTCACATCAATGTGCTTTCTCCACTTGTGATACATGTGATCCTTAGTGAGATGTATCACACTCTGACTGTCGCAGTAGTTTTGAACTGAATCCTGTATGATTCCAAATGTGTTGAGTAATTCTCTCAACCGCAAGGTTTTTTTAGATGCCTCAACTGCAGCCATGTACTATCCGTCTATGTTGTTGAAAGCGCTAAAGTATCTTGCAATTTTGCCTTCCAACTAACAACACACTCAACTATTGCGAATACATAACCCATCGTAGATTTTTCGCTGATTGATATCTCCTGCATAGTCTGCATTAACATATCCTTGTAACACCCTATGCTTCTCTGTTTTCAGTCTCTGAAACGCCAAGCCTAATCTCGCAGTCTCTTGTAGATATCGTAGCACCCATTTCATTACTTTATAATGTTGCTTGCCTGGATTTGACATGAGCCAACTTACTGTGCTAACTCATAGACTAAGTTAGGCCTAATGCAGATCATAACATACATCAGTGATCCCACCTTACTAATATATGATACTCGAGAAGTCTCATCCTCTTCTTCTTGTGCGTTTGAGCATTGACTGGAGGATAACCTAAAGTGACTTGCAAAAGGAGTAGTGAGATCGGTCTTGCTGCAGGTATGTTGAACCTTTCCAACATCTTGAGAACATAATTCTCCTATGATAGCCACAGTCTGCCATACTCCTGTTTCGATTGATCTCCATACTTAAGATCTTGGTTTCTCTCAAATCTTTCATGTCGAACTCATTTAGCTAAGCTTTAAGATTCTGAATATGTGCCTTAATTCTCATAGCAATCAATATATCATTCACATACAACAACAAATATGTGCGATCATTATTGCATTGCTTGAAATAAACACAACTGTCATACTCACATCGGGTGTAGTTGGCCTTGATCATGAATGAGTCGAACCGCTTGTAAGGAGACTGCTTCAGTCCATAAAGGGACTTCATGAGAAGACACACCTTGTTTTTCTGACCTTTTGAACGAACTTTTCAGGTTGCTTCATGTATATCCTCTCCTCTAGCTCATTATGTAGAAATGTTTTCACATTCAGTTGCTCCAACTCGAGATCACCTTAAGCCACGTTTGCCAATAACAATCGAATAGATTATGTTTGACTATAGGAGAGGATCTCTTTCCAATCTATACCCTCCTTCTGATAATACCCTTTGACAATTAGCCTTGCCTTGTTTTGCTCATTGTCCTTTCGAAAGACCTACCTGCAACCTATCTCTTTAGAATCCTTTAGTAGATTCACCAAATCTCATCTTTGATTTCTCTCCAAAGACTTCATCTCCTGTTCTATGACTATGACCCACTTGTCACTGTCACCTGCCTCGATTGCCTCCTTGTAACTGCTAGGATCTTCAGCTTCCGTTACTAATGCAAAAGAGACCTGGTCTTCTTCCCACTCATATCTGATTGGTGGCACTGAAACTATGTCTGACCGGCACAATGATCTAAGTTGCACCAGTTGCTCCTGAATAGATTCCTGCATGTTTCCATATGAAACTGAGGAGTCTTTATCTGACCTGACAGGCTTGTTGGGTGTCGCTTGCATAACTCGGGATACCATACTTACTATGATACCAATAGTTAGTAGATATGGAGCCCACCGACGCCCTCAAGCACACCATGAGATCGATTACCTCGAGCACACAAGATGAATATTAAAAGATACAAGAACACATAATTTAACGTGTTTCGCCCAAACTTGGCCTATGTCTACGAGGAAAGAACTTGAGAGAGCTTTATTAATAAACTTGATACAAAAAGATCTAACTTTCTTATTGATCTCACAAGAGTATTCGCATTTCCCTTGAATCTACGCCTAGATTATAAGAGTATACCTTTTCTCTATGCACATTACCTTGCTCCTCTGTTTCTTAGCTTTTAGGGCCTTACATTGTTGTTTACCACAATTTTCTTCTGCTCTTTTGCTTCACCTAAATTCTAGGTTATAACCTTTATTTATAAGATACAATTCCTATTGGACTATGAGATGATCTTGGCCATTGAATGCTTGAAGAATCTTGATCAATCCAATTAGAAGTTGATCTTCTTGATCTGGAAGGATTCTAGACTTTTAATATTTTAAAACAAATCTTCATTGAATAGAATATGAACCCTATTCGAATTCCAGCAGAAGAGGAAACCTGCGCCTGAAAACAGATTCACGCTTCAGAAAACGCCTCGATTAGTCGACTTATCATGTAGATTAGTTGACTAATCCCTTCTATTAGTCAACTTATGATTGGGTTAATCGACTTACTGTATAACGATCCTTCTCTGTATTTGCCTCTGTATCTACCCAGTCGATTATATAGTTGACTGGTCTTGTGCATTAATCGACTTATACAAATTATAAGTCGACTAATCTGCACCCACTGGGTTTGCTTCTTCTGCTTCAAGCCATTTTCTCCAACTCGATTGGATCTTCTTGGACCACTATCTTCTCTTGAAAACAAAAGAAATCCTAACAATTTACACCTTGACTTGCTTTTCAAGTTTAAGAAAAATACCTTGAGATATTTTATTACTACTTTGATTCTTTTCTTGGTTATAACTGTACCGTGAAGTTTTTATTTTTGCTCCCTCTCCCCGGGGCCTTTGGCTGTTTACTGCCATTGCCTTGGGCCTTGCCTGAATGCACCCTTTTTTAGTCGTCTTGCAACACTTAGACCCGTTGCAGTTTTCCTTTAAGCTCCACCTCGAAGTGAGCTCGCTTCAAGTTTTTCATTGAAACTCCTTGACTTAATTCTTTTCCCTTAGCTTTGCATTGCATCCCCGCTACCACCAGTAAATTTCGCTTTGTGACGCCTTCCCTGCCATGGGGCCCCGCTTGTCTTGAGGCAATCTGCCTCTAATTCTGTCATAGTCTTACAAACTTTACACGAACATTGTCAAGGACTTGTCTTGCCATAGTCTTCTACCAGTCACTTGGTGATGGTCCACCTTCCATTGATGTTTTAACCTTGAGACTTATTGTCTTCACATAATTGTCATAGTCTTTATCAGGCCTTCCCGCTACAAACTGCCATGGTCTTCCTTCCATCAATCATGATTGCTATCTGCCACTGTATTGATGTTTGCCAGATCTATTGCCCTGCTATTTATAATTTTCAAACCTGATAGATCCATCAATGTCTGCAATAATCTCATCGTGTCACGACTAGTCCATTGTAACTTTGACCGTAATCTCTGTCGATTCCTTTAACCGATCTGTATAAAACCTACATCTAACATTGGAATCTTCTCGATCTGCACCCACCATTACATCTGGAACGTTGAAAAACATAGGGTTCGACACCTTAATCGTCTGAATCCGACTACGATTGCATGATCTATCTTTCGATCAATCTCGTCTATTGATCATCTTCATCACCCTCTTCCTTTGACTTGCTGCCGCAGCGAGCCTCCATGGGATGTCTTGTGTAATGCTTCCATGAGCTCGTCGAGCTCATCTTGCAGTCCGCCATTGGCGATGATCCGATCATCACCTCCACATTCTAACCTTGTCGCATCATCGAGCCTTCATGACTCCACCTTGATTAATATACTCCAAAAGTCATCGATTTTTACCTTAGAACAAATCTGAATTTTTCTTATTGTCGTCTTCATCTTGATGCCTTCGCCGAACTCCATCGACTCGACATCTTCATCTAAAGCACTGGAGCCTTGAACGAACACTATCAACTCTGATACTAATTGTTGTGTGCTTAACCCGAGATATCATACTTGCTGTGATATCAATAGTTGAGATACGGAGATCTCCACTGACGACCTCAAGCACGCCATAAGATCTATTACCTCGAGCACACAAGATGAATATTAAAAGATATAAGAAGAACACACAATTTAACGTAGTACGGGCGCCTACATCCACAAGGAGAGAAGGTGAGAGATTTATTAATAAACTTGATACAAAGAGATCTAACATTCCTATGGATCTCACAAAAGTATTCACCTTCTTCTTGAATCTACGCCTAAATTACAAAAGTATACCTTCTTTCTATGTACATTCACCTTCTCTCTTTTTTGACATTTTAGGGTCTTACATTGTTGTTCATCACAACTTTCTTCTACTTTTCTGCTCCACCTAAATCCTAGGTTACAACCTTTGTTTATAAGATTTTATAATTTAGACTATGAGATGATCTTGGATATTGGATGCTTGAAGAATCTTGATCAATCCTATTAGGAGTTAATCCCCTTGATTTAGAAGGATTCCAGACCCTTTAATCTTTAGAAACAAACCTTCATTGAATAGAATCTGACCTTATTTGAATTCCACCAGATGAGGAAATCTGCGCCTGAAAAGGAAACTGATTAACGCTTCAGAAAACGCCTCCATTGGTCAACTAATCCCTTCAATTAGTCGACTTATGATTGGATTAGTCAACTACTGTATAACAATTCTTCTCTGTATTTGCTTATATATCTGCCCAGTCAATTATATAGTCGAATTATACAAATTATAAGTCGACTCATCCACACTCACTGGGTTTACTTCTTCTGCTTCAAGCCATTATCTCTCCAACACAATTGGATCTTCTTAGACCATCATTTTCTCTTGAAAACAAGGCAAAATTCTAACGTTGGGGTCATCTGAAAACTCAAACTTCTCTCTGTAGAAACTGTTGAACTGTCTGAAGCTTTACATTGCGTCTTGTCTTCCATCTTTGACTTTGCTTGCAATATTGAATCTTCATTAAAGACCACATTTCTGCTAATAAAAGCACTCTTTTTCTTTGAAACTCAAAGCCCGATGCCTTGGTTTCTTTGGTGAAACTGATGTAGTAACACCTCTTTGACTTGGACTCTAGCTTGTTCCTCTTTTGACGATCAACCAAACTGTATGTCAGGCAATCGAATATCCATAAGGTTGAATAATCTACTAACTCTCGTCGCTATATCTCTTCTAGGATCTGAAGATCAACGGCTGTAGATGATGACTCGATCACTAAATAGCTCACATGACTCATTGCCTCTGCCCAGAAATCTTCCAACTGTCAGCATGTAACCTTATACAACGAGCACACTCTATAAGTGTTCGATTCATGCACTCTGCTACTCCATTTCATTCTGGTTGCCTTGGAAATTGGAATACTCAGCTAGTGCTTAATACCTTTACTAGCTAAGTACTCCTTGAATTTCGTGGATGTATACTCACCACGATTGTCTGACCTTAAGAACTTTACCTTTTGTCCTTTTTGTTTCTCCATCATGGCTTTTCACTCCTTGAACTTCTGAAATATCTTTAATTTCTACTTCAAGAAGTACACCCATACATTCCAGGAGAAATCATCTATAAAAGTAATATAATAACATGCACCCTAATGGATGCAACTGGCGAAGGTCCCCACAGATCCGTGTGTATAAGATCTAACAAGCTTTTAGTTTTGTGCACTGAGGTAGTAAAAGGTACTATCGCCTGTCTACCCATAATGTAAAACTTGCATAGGTTAAGTTTGTAATGTTTAATACCTGGTAGAACTCTTTTGTTGTGTAGGGTTCGAAGACCTCGCTCGCTCATGTGTCTAAGACGCATGTGACAAAGTCTTGTAGTGTCCTCCTCCTCTGTTGCTACGGAAGTATCACCAATCACCATGCTTCTGATCATTTTGTACAAATTCGCTATATGCTCTGCTTTGAGGACCATCATAAAGCCGTTGGTGACCTTTAGAGCTCTATCTGTGCCTGAGAATTTGCATCCCTGAGCCTCCAAGGCTCCCAATGAGAGAATTTTTTTCCTCAGCTCTGGAACGTGTCTCACGTCCTTAAGTGTTCACGCCTGTCCGTGAAACATCTTCATGTAGATACTACATATTCCAACTGTCGTGCATACAACATTCCCTATCAGGACTGTCCCTCTAGGAGGCTAATATGTGCTAAATTACTCCTTTGGACACAAGTGATATGTGCACCCCGAATCAAGCAACCAAGCGTGCGAGAACCTCCTTTTGCCTCTTGCCTGATTCACTGACAAAATATCACATGGTTCTTCAACTGCTTCCTCGGCTATGCCGGCTTGATTCGATTGTTTCCCACTGGTACTAGCTCCATCAGCTCCTGGACCACCCTTCTTTAGCATCTCCTTGTACTTGAAGCAATTCTTCTTCATATGCCATGGCTTTTTGCTATAGTAACAATCATTGTTTTCGCTAGAAGCTTTGGTACCTTTCTTGGGTTTTTTACTCTGTGATCTCCCTCTCTGCTCTTTGACTATCAATCCTAAGGCCTCCTCTGTGGAATTTATCTTCTCATCAGCTTGTTGTTTTGAAGCATCTGTCTGATATCTTTCAACTCTAAGGTCTCTTTTTCATACATGACGGTGGTCGCCAAGTGATCATAACTCTGAGGAAGAGAAGACATTAATAGAAGAGCTTTGTCTTTCTATTTTAGTTTTATCTCCAGTGCCAATAAGTCGTTCAAAATTCAATTAAACGCATTGAGATGCTGCAGAACCGGTATCCCTTTATTTGAAGACTATACAACTATTTCTTCAAGAAGAGTTTGTTGGATAAACTTTTTGTCATGTAAAGACTCTCCAACGAATACCATAAATTTGCAGTTGTTTTCTCGTTCATTACATTATAAAGAACTTTATCTGATAGGCATAGTATAATAGTAGCTTTGGCTCGAACACCGAAATCCACCAACTCTACGTCCTCCATCTTGGATGGCTTATTTTCAGCACCAAGCAGGACCTTGTGAGTGTCATCCTTCAGGAGCAATGTCATTACTCGCATCTTCCACAACCAAAAATTATTCTTCCTGTCAATTTCTCCACCTCAAACTTCGTTGTGGTGTTGTTGCTAGCCATAGCTCTGATACAATTATTGTAATAAATACCACCAAACAATAAGAGTCGCCGCGAAAGCCCTGAGCAATCTACCATAGCAAGCAATATAACTTTGATCACCACAAGAGAAAGAATACATATCACAAATCAAGAACACAAGATTTTGTGGGAGGAGGGGCAGAAATTCTTATTAATCTGAGAAGCAAAATAGAGTTTATAAAGATCTTTCAAGAGAATCTCTCAAACTCTTTATACAAAGTGAATACAATCTCTTTCAAGTTCTCTTCCTAAAACTCATAACTAGAGATTTTATAGACTTCTAATATAGACCTTTCAAATATTCAGTAAAATCATCTTGGCCATCTAATCAACCATCCTTAGAAAGTAAGAATTTGAAACCAATTCAAAATCGCATTCAGAAAATAGTTCGAATTCTGAAAAACCACCGAAGCTATCGAAAGCTCTGGATCACCTTTCAAAAGGTCCCTTCGCTTCCCGAGAACAAAACTAGCTCAGAGCTGTCAAAAGTTCCTTCATAGCTTTCGAAAGCTTTATTCGAGACTAAACTCTGTCTCAGATTTTCGATAGCTTCTCAGAGCTTTCGAAAGCTTCACTTGAGCTTGAGTCTGTGCATGTTTTGTGCATGTTTCTGACTACTGAATGAGTTGGAATCTCCACTTTGTCGCGTAGTCTTCTCCAATGAATGTGAGACATCCAAAATACCAACACAAGTAACTTCATAACTTGTCTTGCATCATCTTCTCCATGCACATGAGTTATAATCAGAGGCTTCAGATCATATGACTTAGAACCAAGATATATTGCCATCTCTTGCTTCTAGTTTTTTTTATCTATCGATGATATTGGTAGATGGTTCTATATCCTCTGTACAAGAAATAGGTGCTGCCAATGCTACATCCTAATTATCTTTGTCATTTGTGCTTTATGTTCTAAAGTTCCCCTTTAATTTGTTATGAAAAAGTAGGATTTCTAGATCCTTAAATAGCTAAGTGGCATTTTTTTCTCACGCATTGTGTATTTCAAGAACTTGAAATAAGGTGATTAGCACATGGCATGAATGTGTCAGGTTGTATTTGGGCTTGGACCAGCAATGTCGATTAGGACATCCATCTTTTGATCCAAGTCCAAATAATACAAATGATATAAATAATCTCGATTAGGACTTGGATCAGCATTGTGAGTATTATCTACAAAACATACTAGTTCTGTATCTACTTTTAATCAATATTGTCGGTTAGGATATCCATCTTTACAAATTTTGAAACTTAAGTTTCTGAGTTAAATCTTGTTGCGCCTTTAGATTGTGAGTCATGTCAACTAGATAAGCACCATTGTATGCCTTGTCCTTATAGAGTCAATAAAAGAAGGGACATCAACCAAGTTCATTCAGAAGCATGTGGTCCTTGTCCAATAACGTCAAAACTTAATTTTAAGTATTTTATAATTTTTGGAGATTATTATTCTGAGTCACTTGGATGTATTAATGAAAAATCGTTTTAAAGTATTTTCTATATTTAAAACTTTTATTCTGATGTGAATAATCATTTTAATTCCTCTATATAAATATTGAAAACTGATAATGCTAAAGAACTTTTTAGTTTATGTTTTTCAAACTTCATGTCTCAACATGATATTGTGCATCAGTTCTCTTGTTCATTTACCCATCAACAAAATAGTGTTGCTGAACGTAAAAATCGACATTTGCTTGAAGTTGCACGCACATTGTTAATTCACATGCGAGTTTCTAAACAATTTTAGGGAAATGTCGTCCTTACCGCATTTTATATAATTTATCACATGCCCTTAGCTATTCTAGAACGTTATGTTCTATACCCTTGTTTTAAATATCGGCCAAGTCGGCTGAGATATCGTCCGATATCTCCTTTTTTACCTGCTGCCGATACGATATGGGAAAATCGTTTGCCATATAGTTTGCAACAAAAAACGGCCAATATTTGAAATATCGACCGATAAATCACCCGATATCGGACGATAAATCGCCTGAAATATCGCCTGATATGAAATAACTTATTTATTACACGACTGCGTGCAAAAAAACATTATTTTTTTACTTTCTTTACATGCATATTACATCATTTTTATTAAGTAGATGATATATATGACACTAAACCAACTTTTAGTTATCAATATTTCATTATATATAGTGTTTAATATGAACGCCCGATATGCGCGCGTTTATCTGATATCTCCCCCGATATCCGATATCCGACATGAAAAACCCCCATCCGATACGATCTCGATATCCGATATTTAGAACCTTGTTCTGTACTTAATTCTATGTCCACAAGCTGATTTGTTTGTTTTACCCCCAAAGTGTTTGGATCTGTATGTTTGTAGATAATATTGATCCCTATAAAATCAAATTAGATTCTCCCGCCTTTAAAAAATGTGTTTTTTTTGGATATTCATGTACTCAGAAGGGATATAACTCTTATTGTTCAAAATTGTACCGTTTTTATAATCTCTATTGATGTCACGTTGTTTGAGTCTTAGCCATACTTAGGCACTGAGTCTCATTTATTTGAGTCAGATGAAGACTTTTTTATTTTTTTAGTTCAAAAAAGTTTGATTGATAATACTGTATCATTAGAAGATACAGATCAAGACACCTTGCCTCATAAATATGGAGAACCAATCAAAGTCTATACAAAACACACCTCGACTGTGTCGTCATTTGTTGGTCTAGTTTCTACTTCACAATCGGGTGAGAATGCTTTACCCTTCTGTGATGTTACTCTCATTCTCTTAAATTTTAGTTTTGCTAATTTTGATGTTTCTTGTATGCCTTCTGATTGCTCTTTAAAAGTGCAAACGCAGTTGTACTTCTAATCCTTTGTTTAATTTTGTCTCTTATTATTATTTGTCATCTTCAAGTGATTTGAATTCTTCTGTGAACTTGTAGTGGTCAAAATGTGACCCCTGCCAAGATCATGACACATGTCTAGTGGCGAAAACATGGAAAGCTCTTAGGGTTCCCATTCCAGAATCTCAACCACGTCTAAATCCTACGGCAGCCCTTAACCATAGCTCCGAAGCCATATTGCCTTCCGAAGACATCTCTCGCTTCGGAGTCTGAAGTTATACAACCACCCAGAGTCGACTTGACTCTGGACCGAATGTCGTGGCACATGGCGACTTTATCCATCACCACAGACAGATCGAGGCGAACTTTTTCGAATCACGAAATTGTTACGCGACTCTATCATCTTCCTCGTCAAGAGTCACCTTACAACTCAACAATCAGTTGAAAATAGCAACATATCACCCCTCTAGCGCGCCAATCCTAATAGACTGCATACGATCTCAGCGGTTATAAGGATCAGAAGATTCAAACCGAACAGTTGAAGATCTGCATCTATCCATATCGACTCCACCGCCAATATCAGGTAGAAATACACCTTTAAGGAGAAAGATGTCGCATCTCTAATCCTCAGAGCACATATCACACCACGCTTGCAGTTTCTCTCTACAAATCCACCATCACTACGCCGACAGTTTCTCTCTGTCGGTCCTCCCCCTTATTAACTAATGATTCTCACGCTTGAGTGTTTTAAGACGGTATCACATCGGTGCTTCTAACCTGAAAGGCGTCTTTCTTCTCTGTGTGCTCTGACTGGTTCGATCAGGGTGTCCAGTTGCTTGTGGCAGAGTTTTATCCACCATAAAACTCATACTCAGTTCCTAACTCTGTGAAAGAAGTATTTCTATCTCAGAATGGAGAGATGCTATGTAGAAGGAAATGATGGCTCTAAAACTAGAACAAAATGAGACATGGGACCTTGTTTCTCTTCCTCGAGGGAAGCAACCAGTTGGTTGTCGACGGGTGTATAATGTAAAGTTGAATCCAGATGGGTTGATGTGAAACATGTACGTGGGCGGAATGCAACACTTCGAGAATCGTGTGATTTGAACTTCGGATAAGTGAGTTATGACCTGAACAACGAAGCTTGTTGGTGCAGAATTCTGCTTGCGCAAATCTGATTGTTGGCCTGACTTCAAGTCGGCAGTGGAGGTCTAAGGCTGGGCCTAGTTGATGGGCGTTGCCTGGACCTGGGTATGGGTGCTCGGGCTTCTGCAGTGTAGAGGAGATGGCGGGGAGGAGAGGCAGGGGCTCTTGAGGCCGTGGTTGCACGAAAGAGAGTCGTCGACAATCAATTAGAACTCGGCACTACTTTTGAGAGGAGAAAGAAATTTGTTTGTGGAGATAGAGAGGGAAGAGAGTTATAGTAACCGATAAATAATTACGACATCCCACCACTAATCGGGATTTAATAGGGCATCCCACCACTATAAAAAAAAGATTCATGATCCGTACAAACTCACAAAGAAAATAGCAAATTTTATTATTATTCCTTTCAAAAAGTGATTACATGGGGCCTTTATATAGCCAAGCAAATAGTACTCTCCTAGTTACAATCGAAATAAAAATTAATTTTAAAAGAAATAAAAAACCTAAAAGAAACCAAAATTGCAAGAAATAAAAACTACTAATTTTAATACTGCTAGAATTATTGGATCCACATTGAGTTGACACGTCTTCTTCAACGATGATAGATACTCCATGTCCTTGGTGTCTTGATGTTCGCATCATGGGTCCTTAGCTTGCTTGAAGGCACAATTAGTAGCCAAATGATACTCTCAGATTTTTGGTGTTGTGATAAGGATATCACTGCATTTGCTAGTTTTATCCTTTAGTTTATTTTGAATTTAGTTGTTTTTTTTATTTGAAAATTTAGTACCACATCGGTTAAGTTCTGAGACTGGACTTTTGTAAAGTCTATAAATAACCTCTAGACTTCTATTATGGGAGTGAATGAATTAATTAAAATTTTCAGTTAAAATTTCTTGAGTTTTGAGTTCTTGAGATTGAGGTGTGATGTGTGAGGGGTGTAAAGCCCATGGTGCAAAGGGTGTGAAGCTCAAATTTATCTATTTTTTTAAACTCTAATTCTCATTTCTTTTTTTTCATTTCAAACCCCTAGTTTCATTTTCATTGATTGAAGGTGATTGCGATCCATCCCATATTATATCAAATTTTGGTATCAGAGCTTTGGTTCCAACTGTCTTCAATTTTTCTTTGATCCATTGCAAAAAAATCCAAACTCTAGCTCTTTTCTTTCCCAAAAACCTTAGCCTCTCTTCAAACCCTAAATCTAGATCAAAACCCTAGATCGAATTAAAAAAAATAAACTATATCTATCCAAAAAAAACTGTAGTATAATCCCTGAAAATCCCTTCAAAAATCAACAAAAATTCTCAAAGCTAATTGTTCTTCTCTCTCGCCAACACCCATACAAACCCAACTACATTGATCTTCGCCTGCACCCAACACCCCGTGCCGCTCGCTCTGCCTCCCCACCATGATGACAATGAATTGACGCCGATCTGAATCGATGACTGAATCTCACCACTGCCACCGATCTCCAGTTCCGCGACTTTGCCACCGACTTCTTCCTTCTTCCCCAACCACCTCAACTCCTCGTCGTCGACCCTGTTCTCCCGGCCTTCGCCGCTGACGTCAACCACCACCTCCAGATCCACTGCCTTGTCTGTGCCACCACGCAAACGTGCTGATGCTGCTTCTTTCCCTTTTCCCTCGGCCTTCGCCGCTGACGTCGACCCACGACTTCGCCAACATCATCTGATTGATGTGGAGCCCTTGCCTCATCCTCTCCACCGACAGCCACGAAGACGTGTCTTCCTGTCTCCACGTCTCCCTCCACCTTCGCTGACATTGCATATCTCGCCTCCTGACCTCGTTGCCAGTCACCAGACTTCGCCGGAGCTACTCGTCGATGATCTGCAGCTGTCATCGTCTTAGAGTTGCAGAGAAGAGAGAAGAAAAATTAGTTTGGTTTTGGTTTGGGTTTCACAAACCCGAACTCGATTCAGTTCACTAACCCGAACCCGATACGAATCAGCCCGACCCGCTCGTGACACTAGTACTCGAGCTGACGGCTCAGCCGAGCCGACCTTGAGCTGACTGAGTCGACGCTGACGTCATCAGCTGAGCCGAGATGACCAAGAGTCGACCGAGTTGACGTTGACGTCGTCGGCTCACTCTAAGTCGACACTGACATTATCTGCTCACCCGAGCTGACCGAAGCCGCTAGTTCCGAGCTGACCCAACCCGAGTTGACTCAATCTGACTCGAGTTGTCTTAGTCTGACCTGGTCTGATTAAGTTTAGTTATTCCAGAAGCTGTTTTGAGCCTGTTTCAAACCCGATTCGAGCCGTTCTTGAATCTGTCTTCTTCTAGTCACGTTCAGCTCATGTTGCAGCTGTTTTAGAGCTTCTCTGCAAGAATTTCAGCCATCAGTTGTGGAGAGTTGTCTAACCTCTTGCAGAACTTACGCTTGAACGTGAACTACTCATCTCCTCAGGTAATATCGTAACTGGATCTAGTTTTTAATTCTTCATTTCTTACAAACTCTAGTGGTGGTACACTTATTTGTAATTTACCATGCATAAATGTTGGTGTTATTGATCTCATTTGTCAGTTGCTTATATTTTCATTTAGGGTTACATTTTCATACATATAGAGATCGAGCCTTTTAAGAATGTAATTTTCATCATTTAGTGCATGCTTTAGTTTTGTCTGAGTCTAAGAACTTTGCATAATCATTTGCTTACTTGTATTCTTGCATTACAGTCTGTCCTAAGTTAAATTATAGATATGTCTGAGTTTAGCACGAGATTAACTCTCTAATTTTCATTATTTAATTTTCTCAATTTAAATTTTATACCTTTTGTACTTGTCAACTCTGGGAAAAAAAATGTTACATTTTCCCCCTACTAGTGCTCTCATAACATTAATGCAAGCCAAATCATGTTTATGCAGTGAGGAAGCAGATCGCCGGAAAACTATCTACCAACAAAGGCGAGAAGACTTTCCGAAATTACTACAGATGGGCACTAACAACATGCAGCAACATGACAGTTCCTTATACACATTGCTTCAGTTTCAGAGTTCAGAAGGCCATTGTCTTAACTAATTAGTCTCGCTGAATGGGTCAGCTGCATTGCAAAGTGCCACCTCTTCAAGACACAAAAGGTGTTCAGTCTTCCATTCAACACTACTACTATAAAGAGAGAGAAAAGATGGGGAGCACAAACTAGAAGGGTCTTCAGCATTTGCAAGTAGATGAATTGGGGTTTTGATATTTTCTCTGATAAGATTGCCAAGTTTTTGTGTGCATCTATGGAAGTATAGAAAGCAAAGGGGCAAGGAAAGCCCCTATAGTGTAATATGATATGTAATATTTCTGGTCACAAATATAAGCTAAATCAACGTTATTCTTTTGAGTAAAATGCCAATTGTGTTGATAGTTAGCTTTCCTGTGTTCAAGTTACTCTCATGATGATCATGAGGGTTCTTGCTTCCAGCCAAAGGGACATTTTCCCTGTTCTTTTTGGGAGCTCCAATTTCGGAAGAGTAATTTTCTCGAGACCTTCTGCAACTAAAATCACAGTGCAAGTACAATTTTCTTGGTGATGAACGTCTGAATCTTGTTTATTGCAGACCCGCAGTACTTGCCATTGTTAAGCAACCAATATTAGGGGTGTAAAATCATCAATACTGAATTTTTAAAAACACGGTTAGTATTTCAAATAGTTTGCAAATGAAAGATCATCCTGTTGATTCAACAGAGATTTTGGATATGAAAAAAGATCAATCTGTGCACCGCAAAAGAGTGATTCAACAGAGATTACAGCGAGTCTACATTACATACACTAAAGATATCATGCGGCTGTGAGCCACACTTAAAATTTCTCCTGCTGAGACTTGTGAAGGACTCGGGGCTCCTACCAACTGCAGTCGGTCACTCCTCTACACCGCGTGGTGGCCGGCACGCCCATTGCAAAGGAGCACTACTGCTAAATTTCTCGAGAGCCAAACATTAGCTTCACAGGGGCCTATTGCGCCTTTTGCGCCAGTGGGGGTGGGCAGGCCCATTGCGCCTTTGCGTCATTGGGGGATCTACATCGTCAAACATCACCCACACACACGACTAAGTTCGGGGCATGGCTCTGATACCAATTGAAGGACTCGGGGCTCCATCCCAAAAGACTAGCCTTTTAGGTGGAGTTGCCCAAATCCTTATATTCCCAAGACCATCCCCACGTCTAGCCGATGTGGGACTATTTGTTCGACACAAATCCCAACAATCATTCTCCACCTCGGTGAAGATTCCAAATCTGAGCCGAACTGTCCATCGACTCGAGAGCGGCTGCACCAATGTGGCTGCCTACGTACCCTGCCCAAGGGATCAAGCCGTCCGTAGTTCACCCAAATGAGCTTCAGCAAGCTCAAGCCACTTGAAGGACATGGAGCAAAGCTTTGCAATGTGCAAACTTCACTCCCGACACCACCTTTGTAAGCATGTCGGCTGGATTCTCCGAAGTGTGAATCTTCAACAGGTCGATGTCACCTTCCTCTAGAATCTCCCGAACGAAATGGTACCCGACATCAATATGCTTCGTCCTTGCATGATAGACCTGGTTCCTGGCCAAGTAGATGGCGCTCATGCTGTCACAGTTTATCTTCAGCAGATCCTGTTCCACGCCCAAGTCATCAAGCAACCCCTGAAGCCAAATCGCCTCCTTCATGGCCTCTGTCATAGCCATGTACTCAGCCTCTGTGGTCGACAAAGCGACGGTAGACTGCAGTGTGGAGCGCCAACTCACCGGTGCCTGTGAGAATGTGAAGACATATCCCGTCGTCGACCGGCGCTTGTTAAGGTCACCTGCATAGTCTGAATCAACATACCCTATGCACTCTTACTTTCCAGTGTCGTCCTTCTCAAACACTAAGCCTACATCAATTGTACCCTTGATGTATCTCAAGATCCATTTCACAGCTTCCCAATGACCCTGTCCCGGATCATGCATGTATCGACTCACCATGGAGACGGCCTGTGATAGATCTGGTCTCGTACACACCATAGCGTACATCAAGCTACCCACAGCATTGGCATATGGAACGTGACACATATACTCACGCTCTTGAACACTCTTCGGAGACATCTTTACAGACAATTTGAAGTGAGGAGCCATAGGTGTACTAACAGACTTGGTATCCTTACTGATATTGAACCTCTGCAGTACCTTTTCCAAATAGCCTTTCTGAGTCAAACTCACCCTGCCAACTCTCCGGTCTCTAGTTATCTCCATGCCCATTACTTTCCTAACTTCGCCCAGGTCCTTCATCTCAAACTCTGACGATAGATTCTTCTTCAGAGCATCAATAGCAGGTCTCGACCTCAAAGCAATCAACATATCATCTACATAAAGAAGTAGATAGATATATTCACCTGATGGTAGCCTGTTGTAGTACACACATGGATCATAGTGGCTATGTGTGTACTTCTTCTTTCTGATGAAGCTATCAAATCGCTTGTTCCACTGTCTAGGAGACTGTTTCAATCTGTACAGCGACTTCTTTAGCTTGCATACTAACTCTTCCTTCCCTGCAGTTTTGTAACCTGTGGGCTGTGTCATGTAGATCTCCTCCTCAAGATCGCCGTGGAGAAAGGCGGTCTTCACATCAAGTTGGTCAAGATCCAACTCATTCTGCGCAACCAAGGCCAATAGAATACGAATTGACGAGTGTTTAACTACAGGAGAGAATACCTCGTTATAGTCAATTCCTTCCCTCTAAGCGTAGCCTTTAGCCACCAATCGAGCCTTGCAGCGCACTGCATCTTCTTGGAGAGATCCTTACTTCTTAGCAAACACCACTTGCATCCTATGGCCTTCTTCCCTTTGGGCAACTCGGTGAGTTCCCATGTGTCGTTCTTGTAAAGAGATTGCATCTCCTCATTCATGGCCGCTTTCCACATCTTTGCTTCCGAACTGATCTCGGCTTCTCTGAAGGTAGATGGAATAGCCTCCTCGACGACTGGAAGTGCATACGCAATGACCATATCAGTGGTGAGCCAACCTGGTCTCCTAGTATTCCTTCTTGGTTTTTCAACTGCAGTTGGATCTGGAACAGTACCCATGACCTGCTCTTGACCCTGATCATCCTCTTCAGCATCTTCAACTGCTCGATCACTACCCTGTGTCACCTCAGGAATGATCCGAACTGATACTGATTCCTCTAGAGATGGTGGATCTGCATCAATCTCCACCTGCTGCAATAGCTCCTTGGTCTTGCTGGTCTCCACCTGCTGAGAGACCGTAGGCTTCATTAAAGAAGCCTCATCGAACGTGACATCCCTGCTGAGTATGAACTTGTTGTCTGTTTGGTCCCAAATCTTGAACCCCTTGGTTCCTCGCTTGAAGCCAACAAGCACCCCTTTCTTTGGCCGTGGGTTCAACTTGTCTTCTCTGACATGGTAGTAGGCTGGACATCCGAAGACCCGTAGCAAATCATAGTCACCAGCAGCTTTTCCTGACCAAGCTTCAAGAGGAGTCTTCCCCCCTATTGCAGATGACGGCAACCTATTCACGAGATGGCATGCATATGCCAAAGCTTCAGCCCAAAACTTCTTTGACAGTCCTGCATTAGATAACATACACCGAACCTTCTCTAGCAAGGTCCGGTTTATCCTCTCAGCCACCCCATTTTGTTGCGGAGTCTCTTGTACCATGAAGTGTCTCTCTATGCCCTCATCAAGGCATAGCTGTAGGAAAGGATCCGATTTGTACTCTCCTCTATTGTCAGAACAGAGGACCTTGACCTTCCTTCCCGTGCTTCTCTCCAGATTAGCCTTCCACTTCACGAACAATTCTAGAACTTCATCTTTGTGTCGCATGGTGTACACCCAACAGCGCCTAGAAAAATCGTCAATGAACGACACAAAATAGTGGTTACCTCCAATCGATGCAGTCTTGATAGGTCCCCATACATCCGTGTGAACATAGTCAAGAATACCCTCTGTGCAGTATGAAGCTGTGCCAAACTTCACCTTGGTCTTCTTGCCGATGATGCAATGCTCACAAAAATCCATCTTGCAAGTTTCGGCACCCTTCAGCAACCCTTGCCTTACAAGAGCTTGCATTGACTTCTCTCCTGCATGTCTCAGCCTCATGTGCCACAGCCGGGTTGAATTTTCCTTCGGACTGGTAGAAGCTGCCACTTGCCCTGTCACCGTACTACCCTTCAAGTAGTATAGGTTGTTCCGACGCTCGCCTTTGTTGGCCCAAAGGCCCATCACTCTAGTTTTGATGATGATTAACTCATGAAGTTATGTTTACTAATGATCTTGTGTTTAATTAGTGACAGATTCATTATCAAGATCTTAGTAGGTGCATAGCTCAACAAAGGATAAAATGTCAAGATTTGGAGCTAGCGCGGTGTGATCAAGGGAGCTTTTGGATCAAACTTGGACCAAGTCAAGAAGATGAGAAGCCTTTAAGTGAAGACTTCAAGAAGATGAAGACTTGTGTCTAGGTATAAGATTTTGTTTTTGTTTTAGTTAAAAATGTAAAGAATAGAGTAGTTGGTGGATTGCTCAAGTACATATGCACACACACTCTTGATAGAATTTTTCATAAAAGATTTTTTAGTTTAGAAAAGATTTTTCTTTGTGACAAAATACTATTTTGGTTTTTGGTATTTCTCATATACATATCTTTAAACCAAAACCAAGTTTAGAGCTTTATGACAAAAACATAGATATTTCATTATGATTGTGTAGTGGATCATATCCATACACACTATGCTTTAAAAGTATATCTTGTTTTGTATTTGATGAAGATTTGGAAAAACATGTTTTGGAAAATATTGTTTTGGAAAAACAGTTTTTATCATGAGCCAAATATTTTCAAGTTACAAAAATAGTCCAATCTTTTATAACATGCCTTGATTTTGTGCAAGCATGTTTGTTTATCAAAGTATATTGGTAAAACTATTTTTGTAGAATTTCTTAGTATTTTATGGGATTTTATTTGAGCCAAAAAGACCATGTTTTAAATCCCAGTTTTCTGTTTCAGGCTTCAGATAAGTCGACTTGCTTCCTTATAGTCGACTATACCTGAAGTCGGTCGACCGGACCGGTCGACCGACGTGCATAGACGTGCACGCCTTTGTGCACTGGAGGACGGCCGACCATACGGGTCGACCGCTCCAGAGAGCTCTGCTCTCTGAAAATTTCGGCCGACTGTACAGGTCGACCGACAGAGAGTTCGACTCTCTGCTCCAGTGGCTCGGTCGACCTGGGCGGTCGACCGTGGCTCCAACGGTCGGATTTCTGACCGTTAGCGGTCGACCGGCCCGGTCGACCGGCAGGCCTGACAGAGCCCCAACAGCTAGTTTTCCAGACTCTATATAAAGGGTCATTTGGGGGCTGTTTTCCATAAGATTTTGGAGAAGTTTTAGAGCCACTTTTTCCTACTCTTTTCAGAGGTTTTTCTCCACAAAATTTAGAGCCAATACTTCCAATTAAAAGGAGAGTTTTTATCAAGAGTGTAAAAGTGATTTCTTTGAGTTTTCCTCCACCATTCTCATCCTAGTTTTTCTCACACAAACACTTGAGCTTTCCATTGCTATATCTACCCTATAGGGAGTGTTATTGTGAGAGGATTTTAGGTGATCAAGAGTTGTGATCACCAAAGTTCATCTTTGTTCCTTTGAGGAGGCGGACGGTTGTGTTCGCATTGTTTCGGGTCCAAGTGTGGACTTGGTTGTTTCGGGTTCGGGTGCGAACTCTTGTTTGAGGTGCGGCCTCGGTGAGCCGGTGGGGCTTGCGTGTGTACGGGACTAGGGAGTCCGAGGGCTTGTAGGTGTTGAGGCACCGAGGAGAGATCCATTGGGATCTTGCATAGTGGAAATCCTTCGTGTGTCGAAGGCGGGGATGTAGAGCAAGTGTGCTCGAACCTCGAAACAAACCCTTTGTATTTGCGATTGCTCTCTCTCTCTCTTTGTCTCTTATTATATCTTGCATATTGTTCATCTTTATATGCTAGATATACATTGTGTGCTTTATTGATATACTTGCTTGGGATTGTTTGCTAACACTTGTATTCAACCAAGAGAGCCAACGCGGCACCTCAACCCATTCAAGGGGAATGTAGAGGAGTTTGTCCAGAGCCCTTCACGGAGAATTCGGCAACACTCTTTGGTTATACGTGGTGTTTAGTGTAATAATTTGTTTAGGTCATAATTGCTTTTAGCTTCCGCATTATTAGGCATTAAGTGACCATTAGATTAGCCATCACCTATTCACCCCCCCCCTCTAGGTGAACTTACAATTGGTATCAGAGCTTGGTACTCTGATTTGGGTCTAACAATCTAGAGTTAGAGATCCTCATTTTTAGGCTAATCACAATATTTGTACACACACCATGGACTTCATGTCACCACCCACCTTTGACATTCTTAACATCCAAATTTAGAAGGTTAAGATGTCTTTGTACCTCAAGGCCTTAGGCATTCATGTATATCTTGCTACCACTAATGATGCTTATATTAATAATAGCAAGTACTTTGAGGCTAATGCAAAAGCCCTTCATGCTTTAAAGTCAACCCTAAATGATGATTATTTATCTAGGGTTTCTAACTTTGATTCGGCTTTTGTAGTTTGGAATACCCTCATCTCCCTTGGCAAAAAAGATCAATACTATGCGGGGAGCGATTCGGACGTTGGAAGCAACACCTCCAACGTGTGCTATATGGTCCAAGGGGATAACCCCCTTGAGGTAAACACCGAATCCGATGATGAGGACATGTCATATGATGAGCTATCTACCTTTTGTCATCTATTGCTTGAAAAGTATGACATGATTAAGAAAGAAAATAAAAATTTGAAAAAGAACATTGCTTGCATGCATAAAGAACATGATTCATTTAGAGATAACATTGCATGCTTAGAAAAAGAAAATAAAGATTTGAAAAATGAGAATGTTTCCTTACTTGCAAAATTGAATGATTTGTGTGAAGGGAACACTACTTTGAAAATAAAATTGTTTGGTGAAAAAACAAAGAGAAAGTGTTTTGCAAGAAAATAACTCTTTGAAAAGAAAATTTGTTGAAAAAGATAAAGTTTCTAAAAAGAAGAAAAATGACTCTATATCTCACATGTCTTTACATGCCACCATTGATGATAGTGAGATTAATCTTTTGAAAAATAAAATTAATAATTTGAGCTCAACTTTGAGCAAATGTGCATTTGATCATTCTAGGTTGGAGTCTATGTTTTCAAAGAAATAAACTCCACACATTCATGCACATCATTCTCATCATGCTTATGTTGCACGTCATGATCACACCAACACACATAAGCATCATAAGGTGTACAAGTGTACACATTGTGACCGCAAAGGCCATTTAGCAAAATTTTATTTTGATAAGTTGCATGTTTTAAATTTTGCTAATAAAAATGTTTGGGTTCCTCAACACAATGCTAACCCCCGTGGACCCAAGAAAAAATGGGTACCAAAGTCCCCACCTTTTGTATTTGATGTAGGTGAGGGCTCTCACAAGACGTGAGAGATTTGGTGCCTTGGTGGTGGTTGCATGGACTAGAAGGACATACATTTGATGCACCGCTATCAAGGAGGTTTGGTGGAAAGGCCACCATGATTGGAGCTTTGGAGTTGGTAACAATCTCTAAACTCCTATTTTTTATGTTCATGCTTGTTCATTTATAATATTCGTAGCATGTTCATGTTTTAGTTTTTGAGCTTCATGTGGTAAAATCTTGTTTAAATGCAGTTCTTATCAAAACTTGGATTTATACATGTACAAGTAGTGAGCGACATTTGATTCATATACGTTTATACTTCATGCTCATTTGTACCCACTATATGCACATGTATAGCCTAGTTTTGATGATTCTTTCATTTACACTTGTTTTACCTATTTCATGTTTTACTTCATGTATATGTATTTTTAATTCAAATCTAATAAATATACATGTATACCCGTGAGTCTCTTGCCTTCATGCAAATACATTTGATAGACTCTTTTATGTTTGAGATACGTATGTGTATTGTTAGGATTGGATAAATCATACATATGCCTAGAAGTGTATTATTTTTTTAGAAAAATAAATTTTCATGTTTTATAAAATGTTATTCATCTTTTTGAGCTTCAATGACCATTTTCATGAAAATGCTACTTACATGACTTTTGAACACTCACACTTTATTTATTTTGTCATGACTATGATTCATGAACATTTTTATGAGCTTAATCGATCTTGAGTGTAAAACTTTGTGTATTTAGTCTTGATCATGAAAAATAATGATTTGATGATTTTGAAGGATCTTTAACTAGTTTTCAAAAACTAATTTAAACTAGTTATTTATTCTTCAATGTTTATGAGATATACACATGATCCTATTATTGGTTCAATTGGTATCATTGAATCGTTTCAATTGGTATCAATTTGACTCTATATTTGTATATACTCATTTTTGTTTTATTATATATGTATGTATCAATGTCAATTGGTATATTTCTTTTCATACATATATATGATTTCATGTGCTTAACTTGCAATTGGTTCACATTTTTAAAGCACAAAATTTTTGATGAAAAATTAGAAACTTAAAAAAAAATTTTGAAAACAATTCTATCAAGAGTGTGTGTGTATATGTACTTGAGCAATCCACCAACTACTCTATCCTTTACATTTTTAACTAAAACAAAAACAAAATCTTATACCTAGACACAAGTCTTCATCTTCTTGAAGTCTTCACTTGAAGGCTTCTCATCTTCTTGACTTGGTCCAAGCTTGATCCAAAAGCTCCTTGGATCACACCGTGCTAGCTCCAAATCTTGACATTTTATCCTTTGTTGAGCTATGCACCTACTAAGATCTTGATAATGAATCTGTCACTAATTAAACACAAGATCATTAGTAAACATAATTAGGGCTTGTCATCCAAATCTTGAAGTCCTCTTATGCATTACATATTATGCGTTATGTGAATTAGGGCTTGTCATCCCTCTTTCATGTAATGTATATGTGTAGGGAAGCTAACTTAGCGTCTTCCTCTTCATGAATGTATACGCATATAAATCTTTATTGATTGATTTGTATTACCCCTTCTTGATCTCTTTATTTTTGACAAAAAGGGGGAGAAAAATTTGTTTGATTTGATTTTACTTTGAACTCTTTGTTGATGAGTGACAAAAAGGGGGAGAAGTATTTGAGTTTATATGCATGTTTTCATTGCTTAAGGGGGGAGAAGTATTTGTCTTCCTTGTTATTTATGCATATAAGTTTTGTTTTGCAAATAGGAGAAAAAGATTTATTTTGTTTTATCTCCATTCATTTGCATACATGTTTATGAGCTTTATTGCATATATTTATTATTTTGTGTTATGCATGAGTTAAGGGGGAGCTTCTTTGAAGATTTACTTTAATCCATGCATATATAACTTCACGAGTTTTGTCATCATCAAAAGGGGGAGATTGTTGGCCCAAAGGCCCATCACTCTAGTTTTGATGATGATTAACTTATGAAGTTATGTTTACTAATGATCTTGTGTTTAATTAGTGACAGATTCATTATCAAGATCTTAGTAGGTGCATAGCTCAACAAAGGATAAAATGTCAAGATTTGGAGCTAGCACGGTGTGATCCAAGGAGCTTTTGGATCAAGCTTGGACCAAGTCAAGAAGATGAGAAGCCTTCAAGTGAAGACTTCAAGAAGATGAAGACTTGTGTCTAGGTATAAGATTTATTTTTGTTTTAGTTAAAAATGTAAAGGATAGAGTAGTTGGTGGATTGCTCAAGTACATATACACACACACTCTTAATAGAATTGTTTTCATAAAAGATTTTTTAGTTTAGAAAAGATTTTTCTTTGTGACAAAATACTATTTTGTTTTTGGTATTTCTCATATACATATCTTTAAACCAAAACCAAGTTTAGAGCTTTATGACAAAAGCATAGATATTTCATTATGATTGTGTAGTGGATCATATCCATACACACTATGCTTTAAAAGTATATCTTGTTTTTGTATTTGATGAAGAATTGGAAAAACATGTTTTGAAAAAATATTGTTTGGAAAAACAGTTTTTATCATGAGCCAAATATTTTCAAGTTACAAAAATAGTCCAATCTTTTATAACATGCCTTGATTTTGTGCAAGCATGTTTGTTTATCAAAGTATATTGGTAAAACTATTTTTGTAGAATTTCTAAGTATTTTATGGGATTTTATTTGAGCCAAAAAGACCATGTTTTAAATCCCAGTTTCTGTTTCAGGCTTCAGATAAGTCGACTTGCTTCCTTATAGTCGACTATACCTGAAGTCGGTCGACCGGACCGGTCAACCGACGTGCACGCCTTTGTGCACTGGAGGACGGCCGACCGTACGGGTCGACCGCTCCAGAGAGCTCTGCTCTCTGGAAATTTCGGCCGACCGTACGGGTCGACCGACAGAGAGTTCGACTCTCTGCTCCAGTGGCTCGGTCGACCCGGGCGGTCGACCGTGGCTCCAACGGTCGGATTTCTGACCGTTGGCGGTCGACCGGCCCGGTCGACCGGCAGGCCTGACAGAGCCCCAACGGCTAGTTTTCCAGACTCTATATAAAGGGTCATTTGGGGGCTGTTTTCCATAAGATTTTGGAGAACTTTTAGAGCCAGTTTTTCCTACTCTTTTCAGAGATTTTTCTCCACAAAATTTAGAGCCAATACTTCCAATTAAAAGGAGAGTTTTTATCAAGAGTGTAAAAGTGATTTCTTTGAGTTTTCCTCCACCATTCTCATCCTAGTTTTCTCACACAAACACTTGAGCTTTCCATTGCTATATCTACCCTATAGGGAGTGTTATTGTGAGAGGATTTTAGGTGATCAAGAGTTGTGATCACCAAAGTTCATCTTTGTTCCTTTGAGGAGGCGGACGGTTGTGTTCGCATTGTTTCGGGTCCAAGTGTGGACTCGGTTGTTTCGGGTTCGGGTGCGAACTCTTGTTTGAGGTGCGGCCTCGGCGAGCCGGTGGGGCTTGCGTGTGTACGGGACTAGGGAGTCCGAGGGCTTGTAGGTGTTGCGGCACCGAGGAGAGATCCATTGAGATCTTGCATAGTGGAAATCCTTCGTGTGTCGAAGGCGGGGATGTAGAGCAAGTGTGCTCGAACCTCGAAACAAACCCTTTGTGTTTGCGATTGCTCTTTCTCTCTCTCTCTCTCTCTTTGTCTCTTATTATATCTTGCATATTGTTCATCTTTATATGCTAGATATACATTGTGTGCTTTATTGATATACTTGCTTGGATTGTTTGCTAACACTTGTATTCAATCAAGAGAGCCAACGCGGCACCTCAACCCATTCAAGGGGAATCTAGAGGAGTTTGTCCAGAGCCCTTCACGGGAATTTGGCAACACTCTTTAGTTATACGTGGTGTTTAGTGTAATAATTTGTTTAGGTCATAATTGCTTTTAGCTTCCGCATTATTAGGCATTAAGTGACCATTAGATTAGCCATCACCTATTCACCCCCCTAGGTGAACTTACAGCCTTTAGCACCACCATTGAACCTTTAGTCATTCTAAGGACTCCCTCCTTAATAGACACCCCAAGGCCCAACGACTCCAAAGCTCCTACGGAAATCAGGTTCCTCTTCAACTGAGGTACATACCTCACTTCTTTCAGCTCTCTCACTATCCCATCAAACATTCTGATTGGAATAGTGCCAACACCCTCCATGATGCACGGATGATGTCGCCCATGACGACCGAACATCCCTCCGACTTCTCAAAACTGGTAAACCAGTCCCGATTAGGGCATACATGATATGTTGCACCTGTGTCCAAGATCCACTCGTTTTCACCTGAGTAGCCTATGATGGGAGTAGTAACTGAAAAAGAGAACACTGACGAATCGGAGTCCGATCCATCTGCCTGTGATTCGCTGCTTGCAGTGTTAACCACCTTTGCTAGATTTGCCTCGGATTTTGATTCTTTCTTCTTTCTCTTGAACTTCGGACAGTCCACCTTCCAGTGCCCAATCTCTCTGCAGAAAGCACACTGATTCCTTTTGAGATCCCTGAACCCTGACCTGGACTTAAATCTTCCTCTAACCTCCTTGCCCTTCCTTGATGAACCCCTGCCTCTTACTTCCAGTGCCTCCGCTGATGAGCTTGACTGAGAAGGATGTCTCTCCTTCTTCCTCTTCTCATAACTTGTCAGTGCAGACGACACCTCATGGTAGTCCAGAGTCTGTCTACCATTGATAAAAGTCAGAGTGAATGTCTCATACTCCTCTGCCGGGAGTGAGTTCAGAAGGATGATCGCCTTGTCTTCCTCTTCTACCACGACATCCACGTTTATCAAATCTGTAAGAAGCTTCGTGTATCGGTTGAAGTGCTCGTTCACTGTGCCTCCCTTCTTCATCCGAAACTGATACAGCTTACTCTTAAGCTGCAACCTGGACTCAACACTCTTCGTCAGGTATTTCTTCTCAAGGGTTTCCCACAGATGCTTTGCCGACGTCTCATGTTGCACAAGATATTTTATGTCTTGCGACAAACATGAACGTATCAACCCACACGCCGACCTTTCATCTTTGCCCACTCTTCATCAGCGGTCGTGCTCTTCTTCTTCTCCAATAAGAGAGTGTCCTCGAGATTTGATGCATTCAGTGCATCCATAACCTCACATCTCCACATTCTGAAGTTATTTGTACCGTTGAACTTGACAACATCAATCCTCGGGTGAGGATTCATTGTCCTAACTGAAGTACTTTCCTCTGCCATTGAGATTACTTGATCCTTTATCTATGTGGAAGAACAATCAACTGGAAATAGATCTCTATTCAGATAAAAATTAGATTTTTACCTTTCCTTTGAAACCCTAGATCGAGCTTCTCTCCAGATCTATTCCACCACAGATTCCTCGAGCCCTCCTTGCATCCTCCTGAGATCGACACACGATCCACGAACACCAATACCTCTGATAGGAGATCGATACACGATCTCCACCGAATCAGATCTCGAGCCCTCTGAAACTTCAGAAAATCCCAAGCCAAACCTGGAAGCTCTGATACCACTTGTTGTGACCCTCAGCGACAACGACCCAGATAGAGGAATCCCCTTAAATCACCAAGCACAGAGAACAATTCCAAACAGTACAAAACAATCACCAGAAAAAGCACAAATGCAAACAAACAAATCTAACGAGGTTCGGCCTCAATGCCTACGTCCTCGGGGCAATTCAGAAGAGAGATTAATTACCAGGAAGATGATTACAATTGCTAGCAGCCTCTTTGAATGCAAGAGAGCTCCAGCAAATCCCCAGCAATTAGATACAAACCCTAAAATTAAACAACAGTCTTAAATACACAGTTTTCTGAAACAGCAGAAAATTACCCGCACCCGACTGTCGGTCGACCGGGCGGTCGACCGACCCTTCCACCAGTCGACCGGTCGGTCGACTGGGCGCCCAACAGAGAGTTGGGTCACTTCAGTCGGTCGACCGACCGGTCGACCGAGCTTCAACTTGTACACGTTGTGAACGTCCGGTCGACCGGCCAACCTGTTCTGCTGCTGCTGCTATTTTCTGCTGCTGTCTCCTTTTGCCTTTTCGTCGTCGACTTCATTGGCGATCACCTCGACGACCCCTCGGCAATCCATGTCAACTTTCTCAACAATATTCTCTCTTTCCAACAACCTGTTCATCCTCAGATCTCACTTCCCACTCAATACATTTTGACTCTGTTGAAGAAAACTGAAAAGGTAAACGCAGTAACAGTATAATGTTCTTCAATGCACCAAAGTTAAAAAGGTTCATATACTATGTATGAAAGAATACCCACAAGCATTGCTTCTCAGCATGTATACATACGGGGGGGGGGGGGGGGGGGCGGGGGGGTGGGGGTGGGGGGGGGGACACCTTGAACACCTATTCTCTTGTGATATACTATTTACAGCTGAGGTTCAAGAGGAAGCCTGCTGAGGAGCTGATGATAAGCTGCCATCCCGTTCGACATGGACAATCCAGACTCTGACACCGGCTCCTCCTTCGGTTCCCCCTTCGGTACCATAAACCCTATGCCAGCATTGCTCGCCTGCTGTCCCATGTAAGAATGAATCGGACCGAGAACTGGCATCTTGACCTCACCCATAGGTACCAAACCGCCTAGTCCGAGGCTAGCCAGGCCCGGTGGGCCCATCCCAAAGGTGAAAGTAGGCCCGAGGCCGAGTTGCTGCTCTCTTCCAGGCAAGTTGAATGTGCTCAATGGTGGAGGGCCGTTGAACCGCATTAGGCCATCTTGAGTTGGCTCTGGTCTCCGGTGGAGGGTATGGGGCTGAGCTGACGAGGCTGCTGCTGCTGCAGTGGAGGGTCCAGAGCTCGAATGGCTGCTGTTTCTTGCAGGAGGGACATCATGGTTGTGCTTGCCTTCGTAGGTTGTGATAACCGACTTGAGGTCATGGGACGCCCTCTCCACGTGCTTTCGGACAGTGCAGCCTGGGTTCGTGCATTTATAGTAGCTTCTGCAAAAAAGAAGTTACGTGCTTTGTCAGTAAGAATTTTTGAAACTTCAACTCATTTCCTGAGAAACACGTACAAAGAAGAAGAAAAAATTTGTCCGAAAAACCTAGCAGTCCGGAGTGCCTCTTGTTTCCCTACCATATGGACAGTCTAGAAATGCAGCGCAAGAGATTGCTTTTAATCCGATCTAAAACCAGGATGTCATGGAGCCTGATACTTTGATCTGAATTGGAACAGTTTGATGTAAGAGCTCAATACTAGGAAGGAGGTTGTCAATTGTTTATCATGCCCAACTTGGCACAGAAGGAATCAGATTATGAAGGGGCCATTCTATGAATTATGGTCCGAGAGGGAAGGAAATTACTGCATGGTCACAAGTTTCTATGGCTGAGGTTCTGATATGGCTGGCATTTTCCTTGCAGGAAAAGTTCGAGAAACACGAGCAACAGATTTTTCTAGTCACAGTTAAGAATAGACATGTCGTTTCCTTGTTTAGTTTTGCAAGTTGGGGAAACTTCTAACAAATCCATCCAAAAAACCAATGCACACAGACCGCGCAAATATCCTCCAATAAAATTCCTTACAAGAAAATAAAAAATATGTAAGCAAAATACTTCAAGAAAAAAGTGAGTTTCACCAAATATTTCAGACAAGTAAAATGAGGTAAATGTATGTATTCATATGATAGTGCACATTCATGTATGTATTCATATGATAATGCACAATCATGTATGTATTCTAACTATTTAGTTTTCATGTGACATCAAACAAGCACCAAAAAGCAATAAATAAAATGGTTCATTGTTATCAACGAATATCAACTTGTATCACTAGTATACAAGTATTAATGAAATAAAGTGTGAATATTCTGGGAACCAGCAGTGTGAAACTCAATCCTAGTTCGTGATAGTTCATGGAATTCACATCAACATGGACAAAAGATCTTTGTGGAAAACATTAGAGAGAGCACCCTAGCCAATGATTCAAAAACTAGTTTCGGTAACCTAAGAGAATAACAAAGTGTTTGATTTCCTCATACCTCGGGTTTGGGTTTCCTTTAACTACCTTCTGTCCATACTTGCGCCACCGATACCCATCATCAAGAATATCAACCTCACTTGTTGTTGAACCACAACCCTTGGTTCCCTAACCGCCCTTGATGCAGCATTCATTTCGACAGCGCAAGCATCTAGCTTCCTGAATCAATATTAAAGCAATGCCTTTTAACGCACGTACAATCTATTATATGATGATAACATTTCACCCAATAAACAAACTATTTGAGTAACCTTCTTTTCGACTCGCTCTCATCGCCCTCCCCATCAACACCAAGTGAGACACTGCCATGATTTGCCTGGTCCTCCACTTCTTCGTCATTAGAAATAGTGGAAGATATGTCAATGGCCTCTGGGATCCAAAATGAGAGCCATCTTGGGTCTGAACTGAAGCGGATGGGTCACCAAACTCAGCAGCAACTGAAGCAGATGATGTTGCGTCCATCCCATCCCCTGCCGACAAAGGCAGCTGACCATCGAAATTTGCCTGTGAACCAAGATGTTCCAGTCCATCCATCTGCGGATCATTGAACGGGTGAGAAGATGGCACTCCTGATCGGCGGTTGGGGAGCGGCTTTGCATGGTTGTGGGCACCCTTATATATTATCTCAGTGATGTGGCCTTCATGAGAGCGCTCAACCTTCTTCTTTACCGGACAACTTGTGTGGGTACATTTGTAGTAACTTCGTGGGTATTCGCTCCCTTTCACCTGTTCTGTCCATACTTTCTCCAATTGTATCCATCTTCAGCGGGTGCAGAAACAGCCATAGAAGAAAATTCTCCCTTGCCTCTCCTTCTCCATCTGGTTGGTCTTCGAGCGGTGGGGAGTGTTCATTACCAACAAAGGAGTCAATTGGCCTTGGGCAATTCGTGCTATCATCTGCACTGTCTTTCCTGTCAGATGGTTCTGAGACTCCTCCAGTAGGAGGGTTAAAGTCTTTCTGGAAAGAGAGGTCTATATTTTGTAAAGACTGCTGGTGATCAATGGCCGAAGAAACCTACATCAATTCAGTAGAAAAGTAAGACGAAGCACAGAACATACAAGGGAAAGATCTTACAGTATACGAAGAGTATTATACATTATAAAATCCAGACAAAGAAGCAGCTGTTGTAGAAGACATAAGATCATTACCTTCTTTTGCAGACCTGAAAAGTAAGGTGATGTATTCAAATGAGGTTTGAAGGTGAATCCTCCGGAACCAATGTCTTCAGGGTGGTCATCTTTATTTTTATCCGGAACTTCTGATTCTGCTGCTGAGATTGATGAGTGACTGCCATTGCACAGAAATGAAAATTTGCCGGTAGTTGGAGAGGGCTGCGCCTGTGAAAATAGTGGAAAGAAAACTCAGGTATGTAAAGTATCTGATCTGAGCTACTATAACAATTACATCTATCTATGACTAATGTCGAACGTATAAACATAACAAATAATTAACTACGAAGTTTATAATGACAAAAGAAAAGCCTAATAATTCTATTCATTGCAATATATCACAACCAAACAAAGCAATTGAAAGAATTTGCGTGGTGATAATAAACTGTAGAAAACAAATAACCAAGTAAGAAATGGTAACAAAGCCTAATAACTCCTCTCTCCCAATTTCCTCTAAGAATAGAGTAAATACTAAAAAGAATAATAAACACAGATGCAAACTAGAATATAAATAACATAAGTGACAAATACTACTGAGTCCATACATCACATATATTTAAGAGTTAGCCATAATGGCCAAAAAATGCACCTCTATTACTCACTATATTGACTGAGATCAATAATGTCACAAGCATCATGTTCGTCTAATAGTTAAGACATAATGCACTACATGACTTATTTGATTCATCTTCGTCTATGGTTAGAGTTCCAAATCTTATATCATGAGCTAAATGTCATAAGAAAGCAAAAACACAAGATTGAACAGTCCTAACAAAGGGAATGTTAAACGTTCAATTATAAACCATACCATAGAGTTAGAAAGAAAAACCGGAGAATCCAGTAATGTCGTTGGACTGAGACCAGCGGGAATTGTTAGATACGGAGAACATACTTCTGAGGGTGAAGAAGCCACATTTGCGGATTTAATACGATCAGTGTTAATTGTTGGAGCATTAAATCCAGCTCTTGCGATTCTCTGTGCAAGACCCCCTCTTGAGCTTGATCTTTGGCCATCAAACAAGCCTGGTTCAAATGATATATTGCTCGAGAAGTTGATTCCATCCTCGCAGCATTCCTCCTTGAAACTCACAGACATTTTCTGCTTTTCAGATTCAGGCAACGACCTATGACTTCCATTTTCTTCCAACAGATCAGAGAACGATTTCGAACCGAATTCCTCACTCAGAAAATTTGACATAAAGGTTCTTGGACTGGGATTTGGAGGTGCCCAATCTCCAATCATTGTCATCTTGTCATCCATGTCGGCCAAATTATGGTTCAAACCTCTCCCAAAATCAGCAGAAGCAACTCTTGTTCAATCTAAGAAGGAATAAAAAAAATAGTTTGCTAAGACAATCTATAACAAAATTAAGCATCTAAAATCATAGAGACTTGATAATTGAAGAAACATAATTCCCAAATCAAGGAAAGAACAGACACCCATCTTCAAAATCCATCCAACACACAACACAACAACAACTGAAGAAGAAGAAGAAGAAGAAGAAAGTGAAGGCCCAGCAAAGTTCTATAAACACTCCATCCTTCAGAAGAAAAAATGATGGCAATGAGATGACATCTTACATATAATCAAATCGAGAATTTCACAGAAGAAAAGATGTAAACAATCCAGTTACTGCAACAAGAAGAAATAACCCTGCCAAGACAAAGCCACTGAAATGTAGCAGAACACAAAACAGAGGCAAATATTATTTAGGAAAAGAAAGCAAAAATTACACAAATGAACCCAAACTTCATTAACAAATCAAAAAAATAGACAAAGAAAGGAATCATTCCAAATACATTCCGCTAGACATTAAAAATACAACCACACAAATTTCAGAAATAAACAATAAAAAGTGCTCAAATCCCAAAACAAATTGTTTAAAATACAAGGGGAAAAAGCTGCAAATCAAGTCCATTCCAGTGGAGCATAAAACCCCAAAATCCACAAAGTTCGGGGGAAAAAAAAGTAAAATGACCCTATATCTCATCTCACAAACGACAGAAAACAAAAACAAAATAGATGAACCCAACTCCATACAAAAAAAAAAAATCATAAAAATACAGAATAATGGAAACAAACCAAGTCCATTTATACAGAGCATACAACCCAAAGTCACACGTTTGAACCAAAATCCTCAAAACAATTAACCATACAAACCCAAACCCCACAAAATTTCAGGGGGGGGGGGGGGGGGGGGGGGGAAAGAAAAAGAAAAAACAACTCAACAAATGAACCTAACTCGAGGAACAGATCGTAAAAACATATTAAAAAGGGAAAAAAAAGGCACAACGTCGCAGTCTGAATCAAAATCCATTTTTTAGTAAAAAGTTGGATCAAAATCCTCAAAACAAAGAAAACCCAGATGAACAAACAATCCAGAACCTTCAAACAAGCCATAAATAAAATGCCCAAATCACATAAACGGAGTTCTAAAAGGGCACATACCAATGATTGGTTTCCTCTGTCTCCCACTCTCAATTGCCAACAAACAACTGAAGAAAACGGAAAGGAATAGGTACGCAGTTAAGAGAGTAGGTAGAGAGAGAAGATGAGGAGTTTCTTGTATTGGCAAAAACAAAATAGAAAGCAGAGCTGATGCACAGTGATACTCCCCCAGTCCCTGTGCAAGAAACCAGAAGAGAGAGAAACTAGAGAGAGAAAGTAGAAGTTTGACCGAGAATTAGGAAGAGATGAAGGCAGAGGGCGAGCTCTTCTTAATTCTTATCTCTTTCTCTCTCTTTCTTTTTTTTTTTTTTAATTTGTTTGTTGTAATGGAGAAGAGAGAGAAAGAGGAGAGCGGGAGCTTTGGACACGAGCCATGTCGGTTTGCCACGTCGACGTGGGTGTCCCGTTCAATGCACCTGCCTTTATTTTATGTATAATATCACGCGGTATTTTGATATTTACACGCCGAGTTTTTTTTTCTCCGCGAACCCGCTGGGTTCTGTGCTTTTTGTTGGCGTGGGTTTCGGTTACCTTGGTTATTCTTACCGCAGTTTCCGGTTTACCTTGGTATTATTTAACATAATTGTTGTATTTTTTAATCAATAGATAATGTGTTTATTATATTTCTTTAATAAACTAGATAATTAGAAACTAAAATAAGAGAAAATGAATTGTATAAAAAAAAAATAATGCTGTTCTTGTTGGTGTTTTTTTTTTTTTTTTTGAGTAGAACAAAAAATTCACGAATTCTCTCGGCACCATAACCCCTAATGTTCAATCTAATAAGATAGTACAGTTTCGAGGACTATAAGTCTCATGTAACGTACTTCGCAGCAATGCTATTGGAACATTTAGTGGCAATGAAATCCGCATGGCCATTTCCCCTCTCAGAATATGCGAGGCTCTATGCTCTGTCTAGAGCCGAGCCAACAAACAATGTTGTTGAGAAGATTGCTTGCATACCCATACAGGACCTCTTCCTCGCACTATGGCCATGATTATGCTGCTTGCATCCCCTTCTACCAAATTCTAGAAGCTCAGAATTGGAAGATAGCTAGTTTGATAGTGTCCATGCCCCCACTATCTCCACAAGTGGCATTGATACATCCATGAGAGGCACATTAACCGCGAGCAGTAGACAACTGTCATGGTCTCTGATAATCAAGTTGGCACCATCTCCCCCAAGAGTTGCAGATGGAGCCATCTAAATTAACCTTCAACCAACGGGGGTGCGGGGGTGGGGGGGGGTGCGCTACATGACAAGGTGAGGCTGTTGGCTCAAAAGCCCATCACTCTAATTTTTATGATGATTAACTCATGTAGTTATAGTACTAATGATTGTGTTCATTTAGTTTAGATATTCAATCAAGATCTTAGTCGATGTTTAACTTCAACAAAAAATTCAAAGTCAAGTTTTGAAGCTAACACGTGTTGATTCAAGAGCTCGCGCTTCAAGATCACATCAAGTATTCAAGAGTCTAGCTCATGGATCAAGATTTGGACCAAGTCAAGATGAAAAGGAAGATTTTCAAGAGAATATTTCAAGACTTGTGTCATGTTTGTAAGTGTTAAAATTTTATATTTTTGAATAAAATATAAAGAATAGATTAGTTAAGCATTGCTCAAGCTCATACACACACATACACAAAATATTTCAAAACATTTCATGTTAAATAGTTTTGATTTTAGAAAATACAGTTTTGGTTTTGAGTTTTAAAGAATACATATTTCGTTTTCATGAATATATTCCATCAAAACAAGTTTACATGGTTTATATGTGTATTAGATTTCATCCATACACATTGTTGCTTCATATTATTTAGAAACTTATTTTGATGAGTTTTATATCATGTGTTTTAAGTTTTATTAAAAGTTAAAACTTATTTTTGAGCTTAATGTCAAAAACAAGTATATTTCATCTTATATGTGTATTGGATCATCTCATACACACTATGCTCCAAAAGTGTTTAAATATATTGTTTTTGTACTTGAACAAGTTTGGAAAAACTCGTATTTTTCTTTAGAAGTTTGGTTTTTAAAAAATACAGTTTTCGGTTTAAGGTGAAATTTCTATATCGCAAAAATAATCCAATTTGTTTGTAATATGTGTTAATTTTTATCACACATATTTGTACTTCAAAGTGTTTTAATGAACTTATTTTTGTGAATTTTATGGGATTTAAATAAAATTTTAGGGTTTAAAAGACCAAGTTTCAAATCCTTTAAACCCTGACCTCAGGCTTCTGGCGGTCGATCGACCGGTCGACCAAACTAGAGGTCGACCGAGCGGTCGACTGATGTGCACATAACGTGCACAAAGCCCTCGCTTGAGGGCCAGCCGACCGGACAGTCGATCAATCCAGAGAGCTTGCTCTCTGGATCTGGCCTCGGTAAACCGAGCGGTCGACCGACCAAAGAGTAGTGCTCTCTGGTTCTTGCCTCGCTCGACCGAGCGGTCGACCGATAGGTCAAGATCTGGGTGCGATCGATCGGGCGGTAGACCGGCAACCCCAATGGTCTAAAAAATGACTGTTGGCCAGTCGACCAACTGACCGACCGACAGGCCATCTAGTCCCCCAACGACTAGTTTTCTGCAGCCTATATATTGGGGACTTTTGACCAGTTTTGGGTATTATTTAAGAGAAGTTTTGGAGCTAGTTTTTTCCATCTTTAACAGAGTTTTTTCTATAAGTTTTAGAGCTTAACTTTCATATCAAAAGAGTGTTGTACAAGAGTGATTCTTTTGTGTTTTTCAAAAGCAATTTCTACAGATTTTTCACCTCTTCATCTATCTAGTTTCTTACACATACTTGAGCTTTTCATTGCTATATCCATCCTCTAGGGATCATTTATTGTGAGAGTATTTTTGATGATCAAAGTGTAGAGATCACCAAGTTTACATTTTTGTATTTGAGGAGGCGAACTTGCGGGCTCGTGTTATGAAGAGTTCTTGAGGGAGCTCGGTGTTGAGGTGCGACCTCGGCAAGCTAGTGGGTTGCGTGTGTTATTCTTATGGGAACAAGTGAGGGACTTGTGAGTTCAAAAGTTCTTGAGGGAACTCGTGTAGGTGTTGCGGCATCGAGTGATCTTCCGAGATCGATTTTAGTGAAAATCTTTCATAGTGTTGAAAGCGGGGACGTAAAGCAAGAGTGCTCGAACCTCGAAATAATTCTCCTGTATTTATGATTGCTCATCTCTCTCTTAATTGTGTTTATATATCTTGCATGCTTTGATTGTTCATCTCTATATGCTAGATATATCTTGTGCTCTATGATATATATGCTTGGGTTGTTTATTTGCTCACACTTGTATTCAACCAAGAGAAATATAGTGTCATCTCAACTCTTAATCTAGAGGAATCATGAGGAGATAGTTCAGAGCGTTTCACCGAAAATTCGGCTACAGTGGTTATACTTGATGTGTTAGCCTAATAGTTTTTAGGTTACACAATTAGCTTTAATTCCGCATTGTTGTGCATTTGATTGACTTGTCACATATTCACCCCCTTTAGATGACTTACAATTGGTATCAGAGCTTGATGCTCTTGATTTGGATCTAATAACCTTAAGTTAAAGATCTTTATTTTAGCTAATCACAATATTTGAACACACACTCATGGATTTCATGTCACCTCCCATGTTTGACATTCTTAATATCCAAATTTGAAAAGTTAAGATGTCCATGTACCTTAAAGCCTTAGAAATTCATATTTATTTTGTCACCATTAAAGATTCTTATTTTTTAAATTGCAAAAATCTTGAGGCTAATATAAAAGTCATCCATACTTTAAAGAGTACCCTAAACGATGATTATTTATTTAAGGTGTCTAACATTGAATCGACTTTATAGTTTGGAACACTCTTCTCTTCCTTGATGAACAAAAGCAATATTACAAGTAGAGTGATTCGGATGATGGAAGTGATGCTTCCAATATGTGCTACATGATCCAAGTAGATGACCCGCTTGAGATAAATTCCGAATCCGAGGTTGATAAAGATGTTGACATGCCATGTGATGAACTTGCTATGTTTTGTCAACAACTTCTTAAAAAATATGATTTGTTTAAGGAGAAAAATAAAAGATTGAAAAAAATGATGTTGTTTTAAAAGAAAAGGATTCCATTCAAAATAAATTTGACATTGTTTCAAAAGAAAGCGAATCCTTGAAAAATAAAATTATTTTGAATTTTAAAGAAAATGACATTGCTTTAGATAAAAATAAATCTTTGAAAAAGAAAGATATTTCAAAATAAAAAGAAAAAATTTCTAAAAAGAAAAATAAAATTTTGATTCTCACTCTTGCCATGTCTCTCATGCTAATAATGTTGCATCCTCTTTTTATAAAAATGAGATTCATGTTTTGAAAAAGAGAATTGATTGTTTGAGCTCAAATTTGAGCAATTGTGTATTTAACCAATTAGATTGGAATCTATATTTCGCATGAAACAAGTTTCACACATTCATGCACATACCATGTGGTATACACATGCACACCATGATCACACTCATTCCTCCATGTATGCTAGAGTGTACACATGTACACATTGTGGCTGCAAAAGGCCATCTTGCAAAATTTTATTTTGATAGATTAAATTCTTTCAATTTTGCAAATAAAAATGTTTGGGTCCCAATTGTTTCTAACCCCCATGACCAAAAAAGATATGGGTAGCAAAACTCTCACCTCTTATTTTTGATGTAGGTGTGGGCTTTCACAAGACATGGAGAGGATTGGTGCCTTAGTGGTGGATGCATGTGGAGGTAGGTGGACATACCTATTTGATGCATCTCTATCAAGAATGTATGGTGGGAGGACCACCTCGTATTTTGGAGAAATAAATTGACTACATCGGCTTTGGTAACAATTTCATACTCCACTTTTAAGATATTTAAATGTCTATATGATAGTGTAGTATCCTAGAGTCAATCATATGCGTTTTGTATTAATGTTGAGTTGATTGGTTATTAGCTATGCATGTATTTTGAAAAACTTTTCAATGGATTTACATGCCTATTTCTTTTGGATTGATTTATGTTTTGTATGCTTTAGTTAAAACATATATTGATTTAAATGCCTATATCATGTTCATATGCATATTCTATTAAAACTTGTGTTATACGTGTTCAAGTTTTGAGATACATGCTTTACATGATCCATTCCTTTATGTACTCAATTATGTGTTTGATTGTCCATTGTATGTCCTAGTTTTGATGATTCAGGCATAACTATATGATATATCATATTTTGAGAAAAAGAATTTCATACAAATTGTGTTTTGACCCTTAGTGTTTATTTTCATGAATATATCATTTACATGATTTTTGTACACTCATATTTCTTTTATTTACTCATGATTTTCTTTTTGTTAGCTTTATATGAGCTTACAAATCTTAAGTGTCAATTTTTGTGTAATATACATGTTTCATGATATATATATCTAATTTGGTTTCATATTTGAAGGATCTTCAACTAGTTTTTCAAAAATTACTTTAAACTAGTCATTTATTCTTCACATGGTAGTGTTTTCAATTTAAAATTATGTTCAAATCTTATTTTTGAAAACTTCTACCCTTAATGGGCGGTTGGTTGGGCGACCATGTCATGTGTGCCTTATTGAATATCTCTTTAAACATGTGTATGATAAGGGTGGATGATATGAGTTATACACATGATTTTCATGATATTTTATTTTTGTATACTCATATGTGTTTTCTAAATATGTATGCATAATATTTCAAATGGTATTTCCATTTTCATATATATATACATTTGGAAATATATATATATATATATATATGATTTGATTGTGTTTGTTTTACAATGTCCATACATATTTAAAGCACAAATTGTTTACGCTAAGCTTGGTTTATTTCCAAATGATAATTGGTATTTTTTTATGTTTTGTTGTTATTTCAAAAAAAGGGAAAAAGTTTTTTTATTAAAGATTTCATGTTGATATAAGATAATAATTATGTTTATCTACAAGTGATATCAACATTTGTTTTATCAACTACTATTTGATTTCAATTGGTATCAAAATTTATTTTGTTGACTTCAAGTAATTTCAAAAAGAATTATTTTAAGTGGTATCAAAAAAATTTTTAAAAAAAAATTGTTAGATATATATTATTTATATGCAAGGGGAGCTTAACATCTCCTCCATATATAGATTCATGTTGAGTATATTTTACATATTGAGGAGCTTGACCTCTCTTCTCTATGTGGTACACGTGTGTAGGGGGAGTTTAACATCTCCGTTTATTCATTGTATATTATGCTTATGTGGATTAGGGTTTATGTTGGCCCAAAGGCCCTCCACTCTAGTTTTGATGATGATTAACTCATGTAGTTATGTTACTAATAATCTTGTGATTTTAGTTTCAGATCATGTAACAAGATATTAGTTTGTGATTAGCTTCAACAAAGGAGTTTAGAAGCTTTTCATGGTGAATTCAGGGCCCAAGCATCAAGATCATACCTTGCCTAGCTCATGGATCATCGGTTTGGACCAAGTCACCTTGAAGATGAAGATCGTCAAGAAGACTTAGGTATCATAGAGTTTGAGTGTGTTTAGATCCATATTGTAAAGCTTAGTATAGTTGATATGCTCAAGTGCACAATACACACACGTTTCATGTTTTGGTTTTGATTTTCATGAATAGTTTGATCAAAATAAGTTTACATGGTTTTTATGTATATTAGATGTGTTCAATATACATACATGCTTCATATCTTAAACAAACTTATTTTGATATGTCTATTCATGAGTTTTTAGGAAAATCAGATTTCCTATTGAAAAATACAAGTTTGATAAAAATACAAGTTTTGGTTTTTGGTAAAAATGACATGACACAAAAATAGTTCATATTGATTGATATTTAAGCTAAACTTTTTATCACATGTTTATATATCAATGCAAAATGGTAAAAATATTTTGGGTATTTTTACAAGAGTTAAAAGATTTTTATAACATATTTTTCTCAGTTTTTCTGACCCTGTTCTGTGCCTGACAGGCTAGGACGGTCGACCGTGCGGTCGACCGAACCAGTAGCCGGTCGACCGCCACGGTCGACCGACGTGCACAGACTTGTGCACGTTTGGCTGGCACATGGGCCGGTCAACCGAGCGGTCGACCAGATCTGAGAGCAGAGCTCTCTGTTTATTTCGGTCGGCCGGGCGGTCGACCGGGTTTGCCCAACGGTCATAAATATGACCGTTGGCGGTCGAGGGGCGGCCGACCGCCAAGCATGTCAGGCTGCCACATCAGCCTAACGGCTAGTTCTTGTTGGGCCTATATATACCCCATTTCTTGGGGGTTTTAACTAAGATTTTAAGAGCCAAAATTTCCAGACTTTCTCTACTGTTTTAAAAGAGTTTTAAAAAGAGTTTTGTGCCAAAAAGATTTATCTTTGTGTTGTTTGGGTTTTTGAAAAATCAAAGAAAAATAGAAAATTGGGAGATTTGTTGTTTCTTCACTTATATCATTTACCAAAAGTTTTCCCAAGTTTTTCTTTGAGTTTTAGCTTTCCAAAACACCCCTAGTTTTTCACACTTGAGCTTATCATCTATCCTACTCTATAGGATCTTTTGTTTTGTGGAAAAAGAGAGAAGTGTTTGAGGTTAAGCCTCTAGATTGTAAACCCTCCTTATATTGTTGTATCCCTCTTTGGTAGAGGTTGATCGGAGTGGTATTGGTTTGGATCCCTCTTCGGTAGAGGTGATTGTGTTGGTTGTTGTTTGGCTACGGGCCTACCCCTCGGTTGTGAGGCGGTGTTTGAGAGAGGAGTTCGGTACTCCCTTGTTGTAAAAATCCTTCTCGGTGAAGGTTCCTCTCGGTGGGAGTCCTCGGTGGACGTGATAGTGGATTAGAAATCCTTCTCGGTGAAGGCGGGGACGTAGAGCTAGGGGCTCGAACCTCGGAACATATCTTTGTGTTTGCGTTTGATCCATTGTCTCTCTAACTCTCTCTCTTTACATTTGTGCAAAGCATCATCCTTCATTCATATCATTCATTGCTTGTGTTGTGCCTTGCATTATTTCATATTGCTATATCATATATGCTTGGATTGTTGTGTGTGCCTCACTGTACTTAACCACAAGAGCTTCATATAGCACCTCAACCCATATTTAGGGGAATCAAGAGGAGTTAGTCCAGAGCCCTTCACGGGGAATTCGGCTACACTTGTTGGTTGCATTAAGTGTGTTGCAAATTATTTTTAAGCTTCCGCATTTAGCGCATTTAGTTTCTAGATTAGCACTTACACCTATTCCCCCCCCCCCCCTCTCTAGGTGTTTTTCAGTTTAGTCATCTCTTCTTCATATAATGCATGTATGAAAGGGGAGTTAACTTTATAGTCTCTCCTTTTTATGAATTTATATTGCATATACTTTTAACGTGTTTGTATTTCTTCACCTCTTTGTTGATGAATTAACAAGAGGGAAATTTAGAGTTTATAAATGTATTTTTAATATTTATTGTTTATGCGTATATATTTGTGTTTGTTTATGAGCCTTCATTGAATATCTTTATTATTTTTGCTATGTATGAGTTAAGGGGAGCTTCTATGAAGCTTAGCTTTAATTCATGCATATATAACTCCATGAGTTCTGTCATCATTAAAAAAATTGAGATTGTTGGCCCAAAAAGCCCATCACTCTAGTTTGGATGATGATTATAGTACTAATGATCTTGTGTTCATTTAGTTTCAGATATTCAATCAAGATCTTAGTCGGTGTTTAGCTTCAATAAAAGATTTGAAGTCAAGTTTTAAAGCTAACACGTGCTGATTCAAGAGCTCGGGCTTCAAGATCGCATCAAGTAATCAAGAGAAGTCTAACTCATGGATCAAGATTTGGACCAAATCAAGATGGAAAAGAAGATTTTCAAGACTTGTGTCATGTTTGTAAGTATTAAGATTTTGTGTTTTTAGATAAAATGTAAAGGATAGATTAGTTGTGGATTACTCAAGCTCATATAACACACACAAAATATTTCAAAACATTCATGTTAAATAGTTTTAATTTTAGAAAATATATTTTTGGTTTTGAGCTTTAAAGAATACATATTTCGTTTTCATGAATATATTCCATCAAAATAAGTTATAGGTTTATATATGTATTGGATTTCATCCATACACATTATTACTTCATATTATTTAGAAACTTATTTTGATGAGTTTTATATCATATGTTTTAAGTTTTATTAAAAGTCAAAACTTATTTTTGAGTTTAATGTCAAAAACAAGTATTTCATCTTATATGTGTATTGGATCATATTCATACACACTACGCTTCAAAAATGTTTAAATATCTTGTTTTATATTTGAAAAAGTTTTGGAAAAAAACTGTATTTTTCTTTAGAAGTTTGGTTTTTAAAAAATACAGTTTTCGGGTTAAGGCTAATATTCTATATCACAAAATAGTTCAATTTGTTGTAATATGTGTTGATTTTTGATCACACATATTGTATTTCAAAGTATTTCAATGAACTTATTTTTGTGGATTATTATGGGATTTAAATAAAAATTTTAGGTTTTAAAGGATCAAGTTTCAAATCTTTTAAACCCTAACCTTGGGCTTCTGGCGGTCGACCGAACCAGAGGGCAGTCGGCCGATCGGTCGATGATGTGCACAGAACGTGCACAAAGCCCTGGCTCGAATGCCGGTCTACCGGACGGTCGACCGATCCATAGAGCTTGCTCTCTAGATCTGGCCTCGATCGACCGAGCGGTTGACCGACCAGAGAGCAGTGCTCTCTGGTTCTTACCTCGGTCGACTGAGCGATCGACCGATAGGTCAAGACGTGGGTTCGGTCCACCGAGCGGTCGACCGGCAACCCCAACAGTCTGAAAAATGACCATTGGTCGGTCGACCGGCCGGCCATCTGGCCCTCCAACAGCTAGTTTTCTGCAGCCTATTTATTGGGGAATTTTGGCCAGTTTTGGGTAAGACTTTAAGAAAAGTTTTACAGTTAGTTTTTCCACCTTTAACAGAGTTTTCTCTACAAGTTTTAGAGCTTAACTCTCATATCAAAGAGTGCTTTACAAGAGTGATTCTCTTGTGTTTTCAAAAGCAATTTCTTGAGATTTTTCACCTCTTCATCAATCTAGTTTTCTCACACACATTTGAGCTTTTCATTTCTATATCCATCCTCTAGAGATCATTTGTTGTGAGAGTATTTTGGTGATCAAAGTATAGAGATCACCAAGTTTACATCTTTGTATTTGAGGAGGCGAACTTGCGAGTTCGTGTTGTGAATAGTTCTTGAGGGAGCTCGGTGTAGAGATACGGCCTCGACAAGCTAGTGAGCTTGCGTGTGTTGTTCTTGCAGGAACAAGTGAGGGGACTTGTGGGTCCAAGAGTTCTTGAGGGAGCTCGTTGTAGGTGTTGCGGCACCGAGTGACTTGCGGAATCGATTTTAGTGAAAATCCATCATAGTGTTGAAGGCGGGAGCGTAGAGCAAGTGTGCTCGAACCTTGAAACAGTTCTCTCGTGTTTGTGATTGCTCATCTCTCTCTCTCTCTTGTGTTTATATATCTTGCATGTTTTTATTGTTCATCTCTATATGCTAGATATATCTTGTGCTCAATTGATATATATATGTTTGGGTTGTTTGTTTGCTCACACTTGTATTCAACCAAGAGAGTCATTGTGGCACCTCAACTCTTAATCTAGAGGAATCTTGAGGAGATAGTTCAGAGCCATTACCGGGAATTCGGCTACACTCTTTAGTTATACTTGATGTGTTAGCCTAATAGTTTTTAGGTTGCACAATTAGTTTTAGTTCCGCATTGTTGTGTATTAGATTGGCTTGTCACCTATTCACCCCTCAAGATGACCTACAGCGCCGAATAAGTAGGGATGTTAATCCACTCAGGACGAGCCCAGTTCACCGACAGGGTGAGGATTTAATCTTCGGGAGCTTTCCATCTTTCCATTATGGTAGCCAACACATGATTTGCCATAAACCAAGGCTGACTTGCGATTGTTGCTAAGTAGGCACCCATTTCTATTGAGCCACAACTCCTAAAGAGTGTAAGCTACAACTGATAATGAAATCTCGACAGTGCATCTTTTCTATGCTTCTTCAAATACAGTAGAATCTCCTCAAGAGTCTGTATCTTCAATCTTTCTCTTGATAGCTCACATTGCTACTGCCAAACCCTGCTTGCAATGGGGCAACTATCGAAGGCATGCTCAACAGTTTCAAACTCGGTCAAGCAAACATTGCATTGTTGGTCGACATGAACGCCTCATCTTCTGATCTTAACGCTTATCCGAAAAATGACTCGTGCCATTTCCCAAACTAGGCTCTACACTGAGAGTGAACTTGTCCTAATTCTTTCATTGAGCACAGGCTCAAATAAGAGAAAAGGAGCTCACAGATCTATTTCCTCAATGTGACGTTGTGATCCAGTGTCAATAGGGTCCTCTCAGTGTCAAATTTGGGCTCGAAAAGCATGTAAATTGTAATGCGAGATAGACTTGTGTAGTTTTAGAAGGATTCGCGCCCGAGTCCTTCTCACTCAGATACAACCATACATCATCCAAATATAAGATTTATTCTGTTGAAGTTGATCTATATTATTTCAAGGATTTATAAACTAAAAATTAAGTATTTTAAATACTTTTTGCTGATGCATCAAGTAGGGGGAAATAGACGGCTTAAATAGTGAGTTGGTAGTTTAACGGTGTAGAACATTTGAAACCTAACAAAAATTGGTTTGTAGGGGTTTTTAAATGTTTATCATGATCAAATGGTGGGATCAAGAATTTGTATATCTAAAGACATAGATTTAATCAATTCACTACTTTTGGCCATCCATTTTATGCCCCTTGATGGATGGCTAAAAAATATTCAAAACACTTGATTTGATTTATAGGTACTTGAAATATATAGATAACTTAACAGAGTGGATCTTATATTTGAATGTCGGATGTTGGTATTTGAGTGGGTAAGATTCAGACTTGGATCCTTCCGGAACTACACAAGTCTATCTCATTGTAATGCTTCCCATCTCTATTTCAAGTGCAGTGGATGGACAATTTGCCAACATGGAACCCCACCAGCTGTTGGATAGTATCTTCTTTTTTTTTTCCTTTTGGTTGTGATGAATAATAATAATAATTAATTTTGCTAGGAGAAGAGTAGTGATAAAGAAATTAAGCTTTCCTAGGAGAGTTAAATGTTTGGAATCTATTTTGTTGTTGGATTGTCCACCAAATTGTGCCATCAACTATGGAAAATTGTTCTCAAAGCCAAGTCCAATGCTTAGAATATTTGACTATGAAAGCAAGTTTGTCATTTGTTTTGAGATGACTTCACACTCTAAGTGAGACTTGCCCTTGACTCCTAAACTTTCATGGTTTACCTAAGTGAGAGCCATCAGTCTGTCTTTATTGTTGCTCAACAGTTGCTTTACTATGCATACAAGCATTTACTATGAGCCCTTAGATGGGTTTGGACCACAAACATTATCAAGGATAAATAGGCCCCACCTCATTTAGTAACTATAATATTTAAAGTTTAATCTCTGAGTCCTTCTTCCTTTAAAGAACCTTTTCCTAAAAAATTTTCTCAAAACCCTGGAGAACGAATTGAGTGCAAAGGAAGAACTCAAGTTAACTAAACCAATTATTTAGAAAAGAAATTTTACTTTCTTTCTTCTTTTTTTTTAAGGGAAAATTGGGGCCTTAGCCCCAAAGGTGTATTATTAAAAGAAGAGTGAATGTGAAGTTACAACATAGTTGGTGGTTTTTTATTTTTATTTTTATTTTTATTTTTATTTTTTTTTTGGGGGGGTTGGGGGGGGGGGGGGGGGGTGGGGGGGCGGGGGCCTAATGGTCAAAAACACAAAGTTGTCGAGGAGACGACAGCGACTTTCGGCACTTAGAAAGTGGAAGTGAGAGTGCCAATGAGTCACCAAAGATGAGATCTTCCCCTCAAATTCCATGATAAAAGAGAATTCTTCGTGGAAGGTCATTTGATTTCATTCAAGCCAAACAACCCAAATGGTTGCATGTACAACACAATCCCAACGATCAATTTTATTACGTGAGATATTGAATAGCCTCCAATCATTCCAGAGACATGCAATAGAAGATGGTTAAGAAGATAGTGCAAGACGATTTTTTTTTCTGGTGCTCAAAGTTCCAAAGTGAAGAGGCAAAGTAGGAAGATATAGGTGGCAGTTTCCGTATCACCTCCACAAAACATGCACCGTGTTGTGATATGGGTGCCTCTTTTGGCAAAGTTGCCAGCCATTAAAAATCGTCATGATATGAAAATCACATATGCACTTTGATTTTTAGCGGAGCATGTGTAGTGCAAATCCAAAATAATTATTCTCTTCATTATAACCGGTAAGGCTTCTATATAGAGAGAGTTTGAGCTTCCATTGCTGAACATCCGTGTTGGTGGTGAAGAGGTTTTTCGGTTGAAGAAGGTTAAGGAGGTTGTTGATGTCGTTGGAGAGGCTTTGAAATGACCATCTTTGAAATTGGGGAGCCCCAATCATTCTTCCACCAAAGAGGCAAGTTTGGGCGCTCACCGTTGCGGATGTCCATAGCAATCAAGAATAAATTAGGGAACATAGAAGCGAAGGTGTCATAGCTCACCGATGATCAAGCCAAAATCCAGTTGAATACTCATCCCCTACTTCATCAACTTTGATACCGGATGCAAATATCGTAGAAGTCTTGAGAACCCTCTCCAAAAGAGAGATACATGCCTGGAGAGGATATTCTGCAAGTTATGAGGCCTTCTTATTCTATAGTAGTTATGTAGGATAAGAGTCACATGCGAAGTATGTACATCGTGAAAAAGTCTCCACCACCACTTAGAGAGAAGGGCAAGATTGAAGGCCCAGGGATTGCACACACCCAAACCATCTTGATTTTTATGTGAGCAAACAAGTTGCTAATTTATCAAGCAATTCTCTCAATGTATCTCTTCTGTGCCTTTTCAAAAAAAAAGCACGACGAATACGATCAATGTCATGGATCGCCCACTCCGAGAGGTAGTAGAAGGACATAAAGTAGAGACGAAAAAAAATTGAGTAAATGTTCCAGTCACACTAATTCTTACTCAACAACAGTGGAAATCGAATCTGAAATTTTCTTTCTAAGATGACGAGTGTTACCGGCTGGCAAACCCGCTTTCATCAGAAAAGAAACTTTTTTTATATTCAAAACAAACTTTAAGTCTTCTTATTCTTCTTTTTATTGAATAAAATGGGTATTTGGCTGGCTAACTACTCAAAAAATAACATAAGCCTATTCTTTTCTGAATATAGGGAACTAAAGGAGACCACAGGAATTGGAAGCAATAGGATACACTATTACCTTTTTTTTGGAAGAATATACATCACATGTGAAGAGGTTTTCCACACAATTTTAGTGTTTTCCACACAATTTAGAAACTCTCTCTCTCTCCCCCCCCCCCCCCCCCCCCCCCCCCCCACCTCCCCCCCCCCCCCCCCCCCTCTCTCTCTCTAATGTGGTATTCTTTTTCTATGGGCTCTTCCTCTCCCTAAGACTTGGAACTTTCAGTAGTATTTTCCTTGGGTGCATCTCTTGATGAGGATTCTAGGGAAGCCTGCAGCATGCCATGGACCTTTTCTTGGAACCTGGAAGCAACCACAAACAAACTCTACCAACTATCTTGGATGATAACAAATGAGAGAGCAAGACCTGCCTGCAGCTCTCAACACACCAAGTACCCAATGACAACATGTTCCTTCACTCACACTAGAGAAGGTGCAGTTGATTGCTCTAGAAATTAAAAAAAAAAAAAAAAAAGGAAAAAGAAAATTGTGAGCTTGGCTTCATTCAGAAGGGAAAAAAAGGTAATTCAGAAGACTTGGTGGAGAAGAGAAATCTAGAAATAGCTATTCTTCTTTTTCTAATTTTACTTTGAAAGGGTTTTTTTTGGTATGGTGTCTTGATAAGTATTTTATTTTGACTATATGCCTTTTTTAGTCAAACAATTTATTCAACAGAAAAAAAAAATTCTTATATATCAAATAATCAACTATTGAAAACAAAAAAACCGGTACTAACTGACTCCTGGATAATTGATGGGAAAAGACACGGATCTAAAATATACGATATGTGTTATTTTGTTGAGAAGAAGCTAGCAGTTAACCGTCAGCATGCGGCATGATTATTGGTTCGGTTATGATGAAAAAAACAGAGCCGATTACACTCGACACAACCCATAAATCTAAAGTGGAAAAAGAGACTTATATATGAAATCAAAATTTATTAGCTTAAACTTTCTTGGACAAAGTCAATAGAAAAAGAAATCCTTATGGACTGATAATAAGATGCTATATAAATTGATGAATTAAATTTTAAGGAAGTGAAGCTTGAAGAACTCATAAACAATGTTCGAACTATAGAACACAAAAAACTTCACATGGATTGTAGATTTCTGTTCTTTTTTTCTATTGTTTGGACATGATAATTACTCTCCTATATGTCTTACTTCTTATATGTCTTACTTCTGAAATGGGTGTTGATTTTATACTCTATATATAATAATAACAAGAAAACTATATGATAATCAAGAAGATTCAACACAACTGACGCTCTAACAAAACAAATGGGTTGTTAACTAGCTATACAAATATCGAATGTAACAATTCCTTTCATCATTTAAAAATCACATAGGATTAGAATTTATTTGTTCATTGGCTTCATGCACCTATATACATGTTAGTTTAATAATGATAATTAATATATAATTAAATCATCATTCACATACTTGTACGTTAGGTTGAAGATGATCAGTGTTATTTAAATAAGAATTGAAGCAATTTCAATTTGATAGTGGAGATGAGTACTTTTAAGACAGAATGCTCATCAAATAATTTATGTAACTGACCTCAAAAATTTGAGTCAAAAGCTTGGTTTCACATAACCACTAGTTCACAACTTTTTCCTTTCTTTTTCTTGAGGAATCTTGCAATATTAAGTTGATTATGCTTCACTTGTTATATGTTATTTTTTTGGGTGGGGGGACTAATGAGAACCCACTTGAGCTTTTATTAGATGGCAATGCTTGAAAGTTAACAAACAGATTTTATTAAAGCAACCAATCAAAAGCTATATAGTTATATAAATAAAAATAAAGTTGGGATCAGATTCTGGCCTGAGTGACATGAGTGGATTACATCAATGCATGAGGAAAGAGATTGGAGAGTCCTCAAGAAATTTAACTTAATCCATTCTCCACCACTAATTGCATTGTTAACTAAAATACCATCATTAGCTTTGGTCTTAATTGAGACACCAAAATGCATAGTGAGGGGCTCGTGTGTGTGGTGTGTGTGTGTGGGGTGGGGGAGAGAGGATTAATAATGCCAAAAGTGTAGTCAAGATAAACTCATGGAATCTTTCGAGAGAGAGAGCAGAATATGTACAATGTTAGCCATTTTCGCATGAACCATGTGCAACTACTGAGCTGCAGTTTATCAGGTGGAGCTTGTTGCAGAGAGAGAGAGAGAGAGAGAGTATGTACAATGTTAGCCATTTTCGCATGAACCATGCGCAACTGCCGAGCTACAGTCATCAGGTGGAGCTTATTGCAGCATGGAAGGCTATTGTTTGGTTCTACAACAGGTTCGGCTCTAGCTTATTGTGGCTTGAAGGTGATTCACAGAGCGTGTTTGGTTGCAATAGTGGGCGGAAGTAAGAAAATGGGGAAGTATAATTGCTCACTTCTCTATCTATTCAAATACCGGAAAAGAAAAATGAGAAAATCCATTTTCCTTTTCTCTTTTTTCTTTTACACAATCACTTCCTTACTTCCAGAGTTCTACAGTTAATTTTGTGGTCATGTAAATCTCATTTGTAATAAGTTATAACTCAAAACAGTTAATTTTGTGTTCATGTAAATCTCACTTGCATTTTAATTATAATCTACTTTTTATTTTTCTTAATTAATTTTTATTTTAATATTATTTTGCGATCGGTCAACTTTTTCACTTTCACTTTCACATAATCGTCCAAACACTGAAAAGACAACATTTTTCAAATCACGCTTCCCAACAACATCCAAACACCAAAAAACTCACTAATCAATTCTCAAATTCCAAAATGAACTATTACTACTTCCTGTCTTTCTCACTTCCACCTCTAACCAAACAGCCCCACTCCTGTTTGGTTAAGGGTGGAAGTGAGGAAGTGAGGAATTGAGGAAGTGATAATAATTCCTTTGGAACTTGGGAATTGGTTAGTAAGTTTTCTAGTGTTTGGATGTTATTGGGAAGTGTGGTTTGAAAAATGTTTTGTCTTTTCCGGTGTTTGGATGGTAATGTGAAAGTGGAAGTGAAAAAATTGACCACAAAGTTGACCGTAAAATAATATTAAAATAAAAATTAATTAAGAAAAATAAAAAATGGACTGTAATTAGAATGCAAGTGAGATTTACATGATCAAAAAATTAACTGTTTTGTGCTACAACTTATTACAAATGAGATTTACATGACCCCAAAATTAACTGTAGCACTCTGAAAGTGAGGAAATGATTGTGTAAAAAGAAAAGAGAAAAGGAAAAGAGATTTCTTATTTTTCTTTTCCGGTGTTTGGATAGATAGGGAAGTGAGCGATTATACTTCCCTATTTCCTTACTTCTGCCCACTTCCTCGTAACCAAACAGCCCCTAGAGTAATTGAACTTCTTAACAAGAAGCCTGGTCTTCATGATGATCCTATTCTTGCTGGCTGCAAGATCATCCTGGGGAAGCTGAGGTTGTCAAAGTTACACACGTCTAGCGCGAAGGCAATGCCGACGCTGATATGATGGCGAATTGGGGTTGTGGGATCGGTGCTTTTACACTGTGGGAGTGCGACTTCTCCAGTGAGTTACTGTTATTGTGGGGAGAGACAGGAGTATGAATCACATTGTGATCCTGTTGAAATCATTTTCTATCAAAAAGAGAAGCTCAAACTGGGGGAAAAGTGCAACAAAAAAAAAAAACCCCTCGAGTTTGATGGGTCTTTCAAATATATACCTCATACTATTTTTTCTTTCATCCCTTTGAATGATTTGCTAACAGTTAATATTTTGGACATTTATATTGCCCTGTATTGGATATCTTTGAGCTGTTGACTCACCTAATATTTAACATTTGATAAATTTTCTTTTGAATGGTTTTTTAAACTGAATTTTTTTCTAATAAAATTGTTTGGTGGTGGATAGAAGAGAGCACCTATCTTCTTAAGATTCAAGGGTTTTAGTAAAGTTGCTCTCTTTTGCTGTACTCAAAACTTGCTCCATTTTGCTTCTCAGTACTCAAACTTGTCTTCTTTGGCTGAAAGAATGAGGCAGAAATCTCCTCTCAATAATAATATTATTGTTGGGCCTTGCCATGTTCAAGACTTCACTTTTCCTTTTCTTTCCTCTTCCTATTTTGGGTCATTTTTGCACTCTAGTTTTTAAAAGTGGGAATTCTATCCAAGTTAACTTATTTTAGCTTTACTTCTAAAGTATTGCTACAATTTTAATTTTTTACATTCTTTTTGGAGATTGGCAAAATCTTGCTCAAATTGGAGTTTCATAGACAGCATTTATGCATGACAAATCCAATAACAAAGCCAACTGGGTTTCTCTTTATTTTCATTTTTCACTATGACGCGAAAAAATAAACATAAAAAACTAACTATATCACTGCAGCAAACCGAAACGAAAAAAAAAAAAAAAAAATACTCCGTTAATTTAAAATATCAGAAAAATGTTTGACGCTTCTAAAATAGTTTAAATTGAATTCATATATAGAATCACTCTTCGAAAAGCAAAATAAATGACAATTGATTGTTGAGATCATTTAAAATATAAACCTTCGAGCTGCGAAAAAGTCCATTATGCAAGCTAGTAATTATAAATTTGCCAAAATAATAAAAAAATAAAAACAAGACAAACAATAATTGAGCTTTTTAGGTTGGTGAGATGATCACGTCACTGTTTCGAAAGGTCCCAAAGAGTTTGCCTGTTCCTGGGGTCTAATGTTTATCAACAACATGCATGAATCTGATGAAATCTACTCCTTCATGGCTTCATATGTTATGATCTCTATGGAGTGCCATAATAAAAAGGTAACTGAGAAAAAGCACACATAGATATTAAAAAGATTCAACACAACTCTACAGATTTTTTTTTTTTTTTTTTTTTTTTTTGTTCAAGAAATAGGTTGGGAGAGTCAAATTGTGATTATAAAGTATCTTACAACAAAAGTAAATTTTTATCCAGACAAATTAATTCTGATCATTAATTCTTTGATTACGTCTAGACTCTGTGATTTTCAATAGAAATGTGTACCTAAAAACTAATGTGGAATGATTCCTGTAAATATGCAAAAGGGATCCTAATCTTAAATTTGTATATTCCATCTTTTAAATTCCTATCCTAATTTTCAATCAAATTCATAAGGGAAGTCATTCTTCTCCATCCTCCTATTTTAAATACTGAATTCTTTTCTTTCTTAATTCCATACCAAATTGATAAGAGAAAGCTCCTTTCTCTTAATTCAAATCAAATTTGATATCAATAGTACGGAAAATGATGGGTTTGAGCGAAAAATATTCCCCTTTTTTTCTCTATGAGGTGCCAAATCAAGAGACAGTGCACAAAGATTTTCTACAATTTTTAGTAGAACATTATCTGTTCTTCACTAAATTTAATAGATCATTCAGATTCACTGTCAAGTACATGGGTTGGATTCAAGAGAACACATAGTTGCTCATTTCAATAGAATTAAGGGCTTTTTATAAAATTTTGATAGTGCAAGAGCGTTGTTGCAATTTACCCAAAACAATATTAATATGACAAAGCACTCTTTTAATAACCAGATGAGTCAAGTTTGAACCTAATTTTAGTTCAATAAAACAATTGAACAAATATGAAAATAGCAAGGTTATGCTTGATTCGAGCTCAGAAGTGATTACAAAAGCTCTATAGAAGCTTGCTAGTACTCAACTCGGGCTCAAGCCAAATCACAAAGGATGGATAAGAGCTTGATAAGAAGTTTATGCCTTCTAACTTGTGTGCACAAAATAAGAGATTACAAATACCTATGAAAAATCCCTTAAAAAACAAATACCTATGATAATAGTTTCACAGATTCAAGCAAACAGTTGACTATGACAGAGGTGGTCATAAATTCAAGGAATGCACAAGCCATTGAACCATCCATCTTATAAATTCAAATCAGTGAACTACCATTTACCTTATTAAAACTACCATTTACCTTATTAATTCAAATAAGCAAAGTACTGGCCATCGATTAATATATTCTTAAACAAAATGTTAAAATATTTGAATTTATTTAGAAACATTATATCATAGTTAGACTTTCTTATTTTATGAGTCACCATGTTAAGACCTGTCATATATCTATATATTTGGAAATTGTCCTCACCATTGTTATCTAAATGTGTGTATCAAAATCATTGCTCTAAGAAAATTTAGCTTCTCTGTCAGGACCCACACTATTCATGATGTGCTTTGGGCTTGCACGCGCAAGAGCCAGTCCAACGCTCTTCGGTGCTAAGCTCTTTCTTGTGAGCACTAGAGCCTGTGCCCACCTGTGTTTTTATTAGATTCGACAAACTAGCCGTACTACTAGTATCCTTCCTCTCCTATTCATTCTATGAACTCTTGATGTTTCATCTACCGTGAGTTTTTGAGGGGTAATATATTTTTTATTTAGGAATATTGTCACATTTAGACTTGCATATCAAGGATGTATCTATCATATTAAGTCTAATCATGCATCTATATATTTAGGCATTGGCCTTATCGATGATATCAATTTTAGGGTTTCTCTTAACAAATATGATGTTTCTTCTAAAGTTGGTTAAGAACCTCTAGGTCCCAACTCCAAGATTAAGAAATTGGCAGAAAGATTTAAAGAAAAAAAATGAAAACCACAATATATTAACACAAAGTAAGAATTCAGAATTCATTCCACAGTAGAACAACTTCTTTTTAATTAGAGGTCCAATATTGCATTGTAAAAAAGAGAGAGAGGAAACCAACTAAACATCTTAAAATAGAAAAGTTGAGAATGTTTTTGTACCCATCACATGCATACAAAGGTGTCTTTTACACTTGAATTCTGGAATTAGGCAGCCGTAACTTTTGAACAATGAGTGGCTTTGCTTGTGAGAATCAATAAAAGTAGTACAGCCAAGGGCTTTATAAACTCTAATATATTTCAAACTAAACATCTTGAGAAAACTTTTTGAATTAATTAAGAATACAGGGTGCATAATAATATGCTTACTTGCAGGTACCATTTCTGAACAATTTCTGTGCTTCTTTGACAGGAACCAATACGAAAGCAGACTGGATCAGATCCGCCGGCAAAAAGTACAAATGGGTCATATTATGTACCATCCTTGTCCGATGAAGCAAACTCCGGGAAAATGTTTCCATGGTGTGGCGTTCGACCTGAAAATTTGCTTTCAGTCATTCTAATGGCATATTCTGAAAGCTATAGAGAATTCATAAGTCCTAAAATGCAGCACCATACAAATTAATCGTGTCAGATTAGCTAATGAATAGTACAGCCAGAAACTATGAAAAGCACTTGCAATGATGTAAGACCTGAGGAATCAAATAATTGAGGGGAGGGAAACCAGATGGAAACTGAATTTTATGACCGAAGGAATCTCTTTATGTTGAAGGAGATGAGATGGGGTTAGTAGTCCCACTCCCACCCGACCTTCACCCAGAAAACATAGACAGGTATGTTACCACGATAATGAACTACGTGAATCTTTCGGGTAGGTTTAAATGTGCATATACTGAGATGAGATCAAACAAAATAAATACATTCAAATGATATATCGAGAAGACAAAAACTATGAATTGTAATAAAAGTTACACGAGAAAACATCACTGTAAAACATGTGATCCTTAATAAGTTCATCCAGATTCAGACGTTCTGCATAACGCCATTTTAACCATATTTGATATAAACAATGCTCTCAGTTGATGATAGCTGAGGTATGAGAACATAAGAAGTAATCCCATCAATTGTGCTGGCTATTTTGGTTTATTTTCACCAGTCTTCCTATCCAAAGGTACTCCTTCGAAACAGAAGTAATTTGCAACCTCAGTGTGTAGTTTCACATTTGCTTAGCTGCTCTTAACCAGATGTCCAACAAAACTCTGATATCCTTCCTTGTTGAGGTTGTCTTTTTCCAACTTCGGACACTAAGATGAACAGATAAAGACACGATAATATGCTACAATATGACACGGTAATGCTCAATCTAGAAAAAAAAACAGCATACAACAACATTGCAAGGATATGCTCCTAAATGAATACATCTAAATATATAACTGATGTGAAACGTGTATGAGGCGGAAGAAGCAACAGATAAAATAACTCAAAAAAAATGTTTCACCAACAAGAAAGATCGTTGATAAGAAAACTTATAACAGTTAATATCAGCTATTTTATTAACATACAAATGCTAGAGCCATATCAATATAAGAAGACTAATTGATGCTATGTCTATTGCAAGTTATCGAGTTATATACGCAATAAAAAGGCAAGCAATCACAAAGAAGAAGCAGAGTCGTTTGCTCACTTTTGATATAGATAGCAAATCAGAACAGATAACAGACTAGATGATGTATATCTAAATTTGTAATTAAAAAGTTTATGTAACAAGAAAAATACTCGAGATGATTGTAAATTTGATCTTACCTTTCTCGTTGATTGTTGGTTGATCTCTGAATTCACACAGATGAGAACATGTACAGTCGACGAAAATAAGATCGTCGAGGAGTCGAGACACTTATACAAACGAGGTCAAAGTTGCTGGATTTGATGGAGATTTATTTGAGAGGAAGAAATTTGAAGGGAAGATAAAAAGAGAATAGAGATAGATAAATCAATTAGAACATCACACTATTAATTGAGTTTGATTAAAATATTCCATCACTAACATAATTTAGGACCGAGAAATCCAATATCAAACTCAACTTGAGAGTGAAGAAAAACTTTCATTGATTGTTCGTTAAAAAATGAATGCATGGGGTCTTTATATTAGCTACAAAATTGTATCTCCTATTTCTATTTGAATTACATAATCCAACTCATAAAAAATCAAAAGTCTAAAATAAAAAGAAAATACATAAAAGAAAACTAGTAATCCTACTACAAATCAGATTACTAAAAAATATAAGAAATATAAACTAGAAATCTTAATAGCACTCTGATTTTACAACTCTTTCTACAACCAAATTGCCTTAATATTCTTGGGTCTCCTTAGGCACACTTTTCAAGCTTTTGAATTGGGCTTTGATTTGAGTTTGGGCTTCATGATGTCCGCGTCATTCTTTTCGAGTTGAAGAAAACTCAACTCTATTGAGTTTGCAGAAGAATAACTCTCATATTGTTTCAATATACCATAATCAATCTTTTGCAGCTCATTTCGATCAATCCACGAATCATCTATTAGTGTTTTTTCTTTCCATTGAACCAAATACTTACGAGTCCCGCCATCTTTGATGGTGATAATTTCATCATCCAAAATTTAATCAATCTGGTCCACTGTATTAGATAATATATTTGAAAGTAGTGAAAGGAAAGATCTCTCAGAAATATGCTCAAAGGATGGCTCTCATCACCTAATGCGTTGCTAGCTTTTAAATCAGGACTCTTGTAACCTACTAGATCTTCAATGGATGTGGAAATGATACCAAAATTTTGAGGAAGATCAATAATATAAGCATTATCATTTAGCTTCTTTAAAATCTGAAATAAAACAACACAGAAGTTGATGGATTTGTTCTGCATGATAGATATTTATTTTTAGGCCGTAAGCTATACATTCCAAGAACCTCTCTTAGAGAATTTCTTGTTTACCTAATATATGAGTTATATATAACAACAAAAGTGAAATCCAAACAACAATATAAGAATTAATAACAAGGCATGCACTGGTACAATTTCCATTGACAATCTGAAAACTAGCATCCATTGCAAAATAACCAATGGATCACAATTAATGTACTATAGAAGCATAAAACTCCGAAATATCAATCTTCATGGCAGCATTATCACGCGATTAACATTATTCGTTGATTTAATATAAGTAATCCATCATGCTACTCTAGTGTCTTATTTCTAGGTCTTGGATGCATGATAAGGTTAGATCCACATTAACCACATTGAAAGAGCGAAATATGAAAAAATCATATTGACAGTGAACGTGTTCTATCCATGTTGGCAATGTGTAAGGCAACGTGTGGTGACGCCACAACCTTTATGTTTATCGCATGTTCCATCATTTGTTTAATTTGCTTCAGTTTACTTCCCATGTTCTTCGTCATCTGGTATCAGAGCAAATTTTTAGATCCAGCAACAAACACAGCAACCATGCTCTCCATGAGGTTCTTCTCTTTCAGAGATCACTACAATGATTAGTATGAAGATCCATTACAACTTGAGCACGATGTAAAGAGATGACCCAATGTTTCGAGGTTTCAATGATCAGTTTAGGCATGAAAATCAGGAGAATCATCTTTGAGACGCTCTTATTTTGATTTGACAAATGAGAGAAAATATCTGTATGCCAAATGTAGTTTAGTTAGAGAAGCTATTGAATGGTAGAGATGAATTTCAAGTATTGTCAGGTTTCGTCAGGCATGAAGATGCCTTTGGTTGCCATGTTTGTTCATTGTCATTGGATCACCAATCATCCCTTCGCCTTTCAAGTTGTCACAAGAAATATATGATACTTTTCTAGATATTTCATCCTAGAAGACAAGTTCGAAGGAAGTTCAAGTTGCTATGATGCAGAATGCAAAGTCAATTTAAGGTTTTTCATTCATCAAGTTTTTCATTGGGGGTACTAAAACATGATCAAGTTTTTCATTCATCAAACTATGTCATTGCCGCCAAGATTAATATAACTTTTAAAGCCAAATGCAACTTGAATTGTGAATGGTTGCTCAATGAAGAATTTGAAGAACTCAATTCAATTTTTTGTCCGTGAGCCGTACTGTCACATAATTTCATCTGAGGTGAAATTTTTCCAAGCCAAAGAGAAACCATGGAAGCAGGGTAGGAAAATAAAGAAAAGGAATAACAAAGAGATGAAGATAAAAGTTGTGGGCTCAGACCACAGGTGGGCTCACACCATGATGACCATGATGATCTGATTAATGACCTCACACCATTGAGGAAAAAAACTAAGCAACTCTCCTTCACAAAGAAAATAATTTCTTTTAATGACATAAACTCATATTTATTTCCAAGTCTCTCACAAAAAGAAAGTCATCCTTTAATGTGATCCTTACTTAAGACCTAAAAAACTAGATAGATCTAGAAAGATATAAAAAAGATTGATTTCTTAAAAACTAATCCTAATAAAAAGAACACTATCTTTATTGATAGGCATACAAGATTATGAGAACAAAATAAAAAGAAGTACATGAAAAATAAATAATTCTTAATAGTAATTTGCTCCTTGCCACCTTATATAGATTAGATACAATCCAAGAATTTATCAAATCCTTGTGAATAATTGACCTTTACATGATCAGGGGATTGTTTTGCGCCAAAGCCTAATCAAACTTCCTCCGAGATGTGTTCACATTATGACAAGGAAAACACAACCAAACTAGGATAGAACATATGATCGAGAATTCCTGTTTAAGGGTTCCCATACACATCTAAATTGCTTGGGACTCAACAGCCTTGATGCAAACCAAAGTTCTCCAAACTTAAACTGGGAGCAAGTGGGATCCAATATTCAGAACTCATCTTGCTTCAGATTCCATAATGGCCCTTGATCAACTGATTAAGTGCCTTGATTCCTGCCATCTTACACATTAACCATACCAATGACAATAGAAGATTCATCTCTTCAGCAGATTCATGGTTAATTCTCTCTACGGCTATATGTGACATGATCAGATGGATTAAGGGACCAAGTTTCTTCCAAGTACACACTCTCAAGGTGTAAATATTATCTAATTGGTACTCTTTTACCAGTTACAAGCAATGATTTAAAACACAATAGAGAAATCTTAAGTTCTCTAGATTTTGGAACACTGGCTAGTGGCCAAAAACAACAGACAACTTGGTAACATGCAAAAAAAAGTCCTAACTTCCAATGTGGCCTTGTAAAGCCCGCCTCGAAACGTCTACATGCCTGGTCCTTTGTCCAGTCACTAGATCAATTTAAGTGCCGTATACAACATTGACCTACTTCTATTCGTGTGCCCTAGACCTTGTTGCACAAACACAGTGCTCCTCGACAATTTTTAGAGCTTTGGGACAGCTCTGTTATGATGGTCTGCTGGCTAATCCTCAAGAGGGAGATAACCGCCTAACATGTGATAAAAGTTAGCCGGCCTGAAGATGGCCTTTCAGAGAGACCACACCACTTGATTCATTTCTTTGGGGGTTCTATATTTGGGGATTGCAATTGAACACGGACTCTAATGCAAGAGATAACAAGTATAAAGAGAGATTAAATAGATAGCAATATAAGCTAATAAAAATAAAAAAAGACAGCACACCAGTATTTAACGTTATTTGGTCAATGTGACCTACATCCACGGGAGAAAACAGTAAGAGGAATCCACTAATCAAAAGGGAAGAATACAAGAGATTACAAATCTAATCTCACTCACCCAAGCCCAATGAAACCCAATTCACTAGAGCTTAACAAAAGAAAGAAAAATGGCAAGAGAAAGGAGAGGATAATATAATATTTAGCAACCCTCTCGTTCTCACTTTCTTACCTTGAAATCTCATGCAATGTGATGCCTATTTATAGGCAAAGCTTCTGAATCCCTTCATCATTTCACCCCCCACATACATCAAAATTATATGGTGACTGAATTGATTTTATTAGAGGGTGGCTAAGATCTTCATAGGGTGACTATTGATGACTTTTAGGGTGGTTAGAGATTTCATAGAGTGACTATTGATGACTTTTAGGGTGGCTAGAGGTTTCATAGGGTGGCTAATTGATTTTGAGAAAAAGTCTACAAAGATGGTTTGGTTTGTTTCTATTCATTAAAGACATCAACAAATCTTCATTTTATCTTGAATGAATAACAAATCTCTCCATCTTAACTTGAACTGTATTAAGCGTTCTTTGGATTCTTGCTGTCTTCTCTAGCCTCGACGGGCTCAACCTTTACCACTTTGAATACCAAGCAATTCTAAACAATACTCGAACTTGCACGAAGGTACGAGCTTTGTCATCATATCTGCTGAATTATATGCAGTATCAATTTTCTTAACTTTAATGACTTTAATTTCTCGAATAAAGTGATACAATGTGTTTGATTCTCTCATGATACATCTGATAGTTTGTCAGATGTATAGCAATCTGGCTGTCATAAAATATCGTAGTTACTCCTTGGTGTAAGCCAAGATCTTCAACCAACCCTCTTAAGCAAATAGCTTCTTTTACTATCTCTATAACTGTCATATACTTTGTCTCCATAGTAGACAAAGTAACTGTTGACTGTAAAGTCGCCTTTCAACTAATAGCACTACCTGAAAGAGTGAAGCATAACCTGTTAGAGATTCTATCCAAATCGCCCGCAAAATCTGAATCCGAATATCTAGCAATTTTGCAATCAGAATTACTTTACTTGTCAAAACACAGAGCAATATTAGTAGATTCTTTTAAATATCACAAAATCTATTTCATTGCCTGCCAATGACCTTTTCCTGGCTTGTCCATATATCGACTTACGACACTGACTGCATGTGAAATGTCCGGTCGAGTGCATACCATAGCATACATAATGCTTCCAACTGCACTGGCATAGGGAACATGAGACATGTACTTCTCTTCATCAGTTTGAGGAGACAAATCTGCTAAAAGTCAAAAATGAACAGCAAGTGGAGTTTTCACGAGTTTGGCATCAAGTATGCCAAATTTCTCCAACACCTTCTCGATGTATTTCTTCTGAGATGAGACCAATTTTCTTTCTTATCTATTCTTGTGAATTTCTATTCCCAAAATCTTTTTCGCTGCTCCCAAATCTTTCATCTCAAACTCTTATTTGAGTTAAGTTTTCAACTTATCAACTTTAGATATGTCTTTAGCTTCAATCAACATGTCATCAACATATAAAAGCAAATATATAAAAGAACCATCATTAAGCTTCCGATGATAAACACAACTATTATATTTACTCCTAAATTAACCATGCTCAATCATGAAAGTATCAAACTTCAAATATCATTGCCTAGGTGACTGCTTCAAACCATAAAGAGATTTCTTTAACTTGCAAGCATGGTCTTGTTTGCCTTCAATAACGAATCCTTCTGGTTGATGTATAAAGATTTGCTCTTCAAGTTCGTCATGAAAAAAGATTATTTTCACATCAAGTTGCTCGAGCTCTACATCAAACCAAGCAACCATAGCTAGCAACACGCGAATAGAGGTGTGCTTCATAACTGGAGAGAATACTTCATTAAAGTCGACACCCTCTGTTTGATTGTAGCCTGCCAAACGTGCTTTGTATCTTACAGACTCAGCACCAGGAATTTCTTCTTTCTCCTTAAAGATCCATTTGCAGCCAACAATTTTCTGTCCCCTAGGCGGCTTCACTAACTCACATGTTTGATTTTTGTGAAGAGATTCCATCTTTTCAGTTATAGCAACAGTTCATTCTGTATCTTCAACAGAACTGATAGCCTCATTGTAGGTGAAAGGCTCTGGAATCTTAATAGATTCTGCCACACTTAGAACATAAGCGATCATATCTGCATAGGCGTATCGCTTAGGTGGACGAATCTGCCTTCTTGCTCTCCCGGTGATAATACTGTACTGTTACTCTTGCAGTGTATCATCACCCAAAGTTGAACCTTAAGCATCATTGACTGGTTTAACGCGTGTGCTCTTCTGCACTCCTTCTGTAACTTTGCTCTCATACCCACCTGCTTGCTTGTTTTCTCTCCTAAATCTGTAATGTCAACAACAGACTCCTTTCTCGGTTGAAGCATGTAATTTTCATCAAAAGTAATATCCCTACTAATAACAAATTTAGGTGACTTAGAATCAGGATACCACAACCTGTATCCCTTCACCCCAGTAGCATAACCAAAAAATATAGCTTTCTTTCCCCTACGTTCAAACTTACCATCATTTACATGAAAATAAGTAGGACAATGAAATACTCGTAAATGAGAGTAATTAGCAGGGGTATCAAACCATATCTCTTCAGGAATCTTAAAATCAATAGTTGTAGAAGGAGATCGATTTACCAAATAGCAAGTTGTATTTACTGCCTCAGCCAAAAGCATTTTGACAAACCAGCATTAAAGAGCATACACCGAGATCTCTCCAACAGTGTCATGTTCATCCCTTCTGCAACTCCATTCTGTTGTGGTGTGTACCGAACTGTACGATGTCGCACAATTCCTTCATTTTTGCAGAATTGATCAAACTCTATGGAACAGAACTCCATTTCATTGTAAGTCATGAGGCGCTTCACCTTCTTTGATGTTTGCTTTTCGATCATAACCTTCCACTACCTGAAGGTAGCAAACACATCGCTCTTATGCTTGAGAGGATACACTTAAACTTTTCTAAAATAATCATCAATTAAAGTCAGAAGTAAATAGCTCCACCTTTCGATAGAACTTGAGAGGGACCCCAAACATCTGAATAGATGTAGTCTAAAGTGTTTTTAGTCCTGTGAACACCTGTACCAAAAGAAACTCTGTGCTGCTTGCCAAAAACACAATGTTCACAAAAGTCAAACTTTCTTATTTTCTGACCACAAAGCAAACATTGCTTACTCAACACATGTAGTCCTCTCTCATTAGGGATGGCAATTTGACCCGTACCCGCTGGGACCCGACCCGACCAGACCCGAATGGGGCGGGTTTTTTGATCGTTGACCGGGTTCGGGTCGGGTAACGGGGAAAACCCGAAATAACAAAGGCCGGGGCGGGTACGGTATAGCATTTGCCCGCCCCGTACCCGCCCCGCTATTTTTTCATATAATGAGTATAATAATATTATATATACATCTACTTAAATAACCCAGCTTTTAACACTAATTACAAATATGTCGTTCCCTATAAATATCTAAACCAAATGGTTCAAAATTCAAATCCAATTTGTCCTAAAAATTTGAGCCCAATATACGATTTCGGGTCGGGTCGGGTCGGGTCGGGTATTTTTATTACCCGCCGGGGCGGGGATGGGGGTGATTGTGAAATACCCAACGGGGTCTGGGGCGGAGACGGGGCGGGTTTTGAGATTTCGGGTACGGGACGGGGTGTTCATTACCCGGCCCCGACCCGCCCCGTTACCATCCCTATCTCTCACTCATATGCTCTAACCGTATATGCCACAAACGAGTGGTATCTAAGTCTGGGTGTTCTGACATTGACACAGCGTCATCACCTGTCACCGTGCTACATTGAAGGATATAAAGGGTATTCACCTTCTTTCCTTTCATCACAATAGGAGAGCCTTTACTAACTCTTAAAGCTCCACCTTCAACTAAAACTTATAGTTGTTGGAGTCAAGGGTGCCCAAAAAAATTAAATTTTTCTTCAAATCTGACACATGCCGAATATTACTCAATGTTCTAACAATACCGTCATGCATCCTAATCTTGATTGACCCAATACCAATTGTCTTATAAGGCATATTATTTTCCATTAAGACATTACCACCATCAGTTGACAGGTAGGTCACAAGTCAGTCCCTGTAGGGACATATGTGATAAGAACAAGCTGAATCAAGATCCCACTCATCTCGTGAACGGGCATCAAAGACAGTAACTGAAAGAACCTCATGTGATATGAAAATTTCTTTTGCAACACTAACAATCGAAGATTACTCATCTTGAGATTTCCTCCTTACATCTTTTTTTCTTTTTCTTTGAGCTTAAAGCAATCTTTTTTATAATGTTCAAACTTATGACAATAGTGACGCTCAATATTTTTTCTTAACCTAGATTTAGATCTAGATTTTCCTCGAGATTTTTCTTGACCCTTCTATGTATGACTACGGACGAACAAGCCTTCATTTTGATCCTCACTTTCTACAACTGACACTTTTTGTCTAACTTCTTAAAATGTAAGGCTGATTTGATATCTTCTAAAGAAATCGTATCTCTACCATGGAGCATATTATTAACAAAATATTTAAAAGAAGGAGATAATGAGCATAATAAGATGAGAGCTTGATCTTCTTCATCTATTCTAACATTAATATTTTTAAATCCATGAGAATTTTATTGAGCTCATCTAAGTGAATTTTAATTGGCGTACCTTCATGCGAAGGGTGAAGAGGCACTGCTTCAAGTAGAGCTTGTTGATCAGGGACTTTGTCATATACAAGCTATCTAATTTGAGCCACAAACCGGTGGCGGTATTTTCATCGGCAACCTCCTGCAAAACTTTATCGGCTAGACAAATTTGTATGGCACTATGCACCTTCATCTCGATTTCTTCCTTTTCGTCCTTGGACTTAAATTCTGGCAACTTGTTCTTAACGGACAAGACTTTCAACAAGCCTTATTGCACCAAGAGAGCCCGCATTTTGACTCTCCACAAACTGAAGCTATTTCTCCCATCGAATTTCTCTACTTTGTACTTTGTCGAAGCCATCTCAAAACCTACAAGAAAATAATACTAACTCTGATACCAGTTTGTTGTAACAGTGAGTTTTTAATGCAAGAGATGGCAAGTATAAAGAGAGATTGATAGCAATATAAGCTAATAAAAATAAAAAAGGACAGCACATCAGTATTTAACGTGGTTCGGTCAATGTGACCTACATCCACGAGAGAAGACAATAAGAGGAATCCACTAATCAAAAGGGAAGAATATAAGAGATTATAACTCTAATCTTACTCACCCAAACCCAATAAAACCCAACTCACTAGAACTTAACAAAAGGAAGATAAATGACAAGAGAAAGGAGATGATAATACAATATTTAGCAACTATCTTGTTCTCACTTTCTTGCCTTGAAATCTTATGTAATGTGATGCCTATTTATAGGCAAAACTTCTGAACCCCTTCATCACTTCACTCCACACATACATCAAAAACATAGGGTGGCCGAATATTTCATTAGAGTGGCTAAGATCTTCATAGGGTGGCTATTAACGACTTTTAGGGTGGCTAGAGATTTCATAGGGTGGCTATTTGATTTTAAGAAAAAGTCTACAAAGATGGCTTGGTTTGTTTCTATTCATTAAAGACATATCAACATCACATTTGTTGAACGGCTTGAAATTTTATAAAAGAAATTAAAAAATTTCAAATTTCCCTCAAATATTGTCGTCATTAATATAATTTAATGTGTTGTTTGGGAGATTATCAGTCATACAAGTTGCATAGGAAATTGTGATGGATTTAACTTTATATCTACAGAGATCTCATTTATATTATTGTTGATGCCTAAAAATACAAATCCTCCCAAAATTCATACAAAATAGTATTAATATTATTAACAAGATTTCCGCAACTTAGTGAAGAAAAGTCTATGCTAATAGTTGGTAGAAATAAACAACATAAGGAAATTTCATAGGAAAAATCTAACAATTAATTGTCAGAACTCTGTTCTCCAGTTCTTTAAAAATGATAGATAGTTGTATAACTAGAACCATGAATCACAAACCTCATAAGTTATGCCGGGCAGTCATCTAACTGCTGCTCATCTTCAATATCCACCTCCAAAATTTCCTAATTTAAAAAACCAGTTCTCATTGCCATATTCAATAAACATAACAATGAACACACTATCACCTGAACAAATTGAGCAACTTGCAGGAATTCTGATCTTGAGATAGTTGCTGATACGTGCAAGAACCGTGGATCGCTTGTGCCAAAACCGGCCTTTCAGTCTGATCATCACAAAGGAGCCATCCAAGTCTGCAAGATCAACCTCCCCTAAAAATGCACATGATTGTGTATCACTTCAGACACACAAATATTTAATAAAACACCAAATAAATATAAATAAAAATCAATCTAAAATCCCAAAAACTTCACCTGTCATGCCGACTGACGTATCAAATATCCGAGGAAACTAAATCATGAAAATGCAGAAAGAAAACGTGCCCTTCACAAAATGAGTTAAACAGAAACAAAAAAGAAACAAAAAGAAAATGTACTTGCCTCTGACCTGGCGTCGGCTAGGACTTGTCTAATGTTGTCATCGGTGAGATCGAGTGTCAGTAGAGATGCTAATATCACTGGCAGACGAAATTTTGGATGAACAACTTGCTGAAGACTCGTTCTGCTCCTTGAGATGAGAGTTTTAGTTTGAAATCTTGGGAATTTTGAGAGGTTAGAGTTGAAGCAAGAAGAGCAAGAGAAAGAGAGAGGCAAGGTTGGGAAGTTGAATCGCAACAATGCCATTCATAAATGTTGAAGATCAAATTAGTAACAGTTTGAAGGAAGAGGGAGCCACAGGTGAAGAGTGTCTTTTGGGCAGGACCTTAATCTATCTTTTGCGTTTAAAAACTGAAATATGTTTACTGGAGTTTTGCAAATATAACCTTGCCTTATGACTTTATTACAGTTCTTTTTTTCTTTCTCACCTTTTTTTCCCTCAAGGGCCACAAGTTCCTACAGAAGTGTAGAAAGCTTTCCTCATTCTTTCCAATCTCTCACCATTTGCCTTTTTGGCGTTTGTACTCCAAATTCAGTGGAATTTTAAATTTTTAAGTATAGTTTATCTACAGAGATAGCAGTGGGTTTTTTTTTTTCATGATTCTGAAATTTCACATGAAACTGAGAAGATGCTGAACAAACATAGTAATTGGCTTCGATTCAGATTTTCAGCTTGAGAGGTCTCAAGGGGATCGCGCTCTTCAGCCACACCCATACCTCATGAACAAATAGGATTTGAGTGAGAGGAGAAAAAACGGCTGATTTTGTTTAAAAGATCAGTCGTTTTGTCCATCTGCTTGCATCCCTGCCAAGATTCTATATACCACAACATTGCAAAAAGTTCTGAATTTGTACAAGGTTGCTGATTCACAGATAGATCAGGAAATCAAAATCTGAATTTGACACTAAATGTGAATGCAAATATGGACACTGGCTTTGAAATCAATATATACATTATTCAAATTAAATTCAAATGCCGATTATCCGTCCCATACAGCTCCCAGCTTCAAAGCTGTCTCAAAAACCAGTTGACATAATAGTGCCTACTATGGAGAAGCTGAACAACTATTATGCATTGGAATAATCATCTGAAGAGGCATTGTGTGAAGCACTTGTTGTGCATTCACATAGCAGATTGGATAAACCCTGAGAATTTCTAGAACCATTTCTTTAACTAGGATGCCTTCTGCTCAAAGAAGCGAAAACTCATTACAGCAGTGGAAAGATACGGAGGAAGACACTGATGATTGATTCATATCTTTTCCGGTAGAGAACCAACAAAAGTATGTCAATTTACCACGCAATCTTTGAGCTCGCTGATTTATGAACCTCCAAAATGCATAGAAATATTGCCTGTAAGCAAGGGAATTCGTTCGAACTTCCACAGCCTTCTTCCTAGTCTGGTCTGTTAAAGAAAATAGATAATGATGAAAAAAAGGCCTCAACACAGTAAATAGTGCATATGACAAATCAAAAGTTTCTTAACCACGACAAGTCGACAACATGCTCCACTCCTCCTTTTGCACAGCTAGTTATGCACAAAATTTATTGCCTGGATATGACAATCCAGGATATGTTATACCCATTATCTGTGACTGCGCATGCACATATACCAATAGCCATTTCCGAACTGGAATGTTTGATCTAAATTGGTTTCTCTTAAAGCAAAATTAATTTTCTGTGTTCAAACTTCACCTGTCTGACGAGGAAAACTTATGTACTTTCTCTTCCATTGCGCTATAGTCTACCAACACTTGAAAGTTGTAGTAAAGGAAGCTGTAAAAAGAGATACCTAACTTGAAAAGCAACCCAAACTTTAACTCAAGTTATTGCCTGTATGTAGAGATGCCTAAATTGACACAGAATGTATCGCAAACTTTTTGTATCAAGTTTAAGCAATAAAATAATTTACCCCAAGGTGTTCCCCTCATGATCTAACTCATAAGAATAGTACCATGGTCTGAAATTTGACATAACAGGAAATTTCATATTATTGTTCTTGAAACAGAATAGAAAATAAAAAAGGTGGTTCCCATGTTCCAAGTCATTTTATAAAAAAGCAAAAGTTCTCATCTTCTAACAAGGAAGTTACATTTAACTTTTAATTCATAATTTTTTATATGTTTCAACATGCATGATATTTACCGACGTCATTGAATATTGCACTGCAGGAAACGTTATATTGTTCTTCTTTTGACTTTCATCATTGCCTTTTGTTTGTGTGGGTGTGCAGAAAACTTTTAGCTTCAACCAGTTGGATCTACTGCCTCTCACAGAAAGGAAACACATTTAAATTTCAATTCATAAACTGTGTGTGTTTCAACATGAATGACATTTACCTAATGTAACAGTAATGTCATTATGTATTTCACAGTTTTCACAGGGAGGAATCAAATATTGTTTTTGTCATTGCTCTTTTGTGTGTTTGTGTGTGCGCGCGCGCGCGTAAAACTTTAGCTTCAACCAGTTGGATCTACTACCCTCTCGTAGAAATGAAAACGATTTAACTGAAGGCTGAATCCAGTGTTTTTAAAATGAAAATTTAAATGACCATCATGAAACACAAGGGTAAAAATCTTATCAGAATGAACATAGTAAAGATAAAGAGAGAATGTGCTTTCACTTGCTTAGTCATTTGGTGTTTGCATGTTGGGAGGATAAAATCTACCATTATGAAACTTAAGTTACATAGGAAAATGTGAGAAGGAAAGCAGGTTGTTACCCCCCCCCCCCACCCCAACCCAAAAAAAAAAAAAAACTGCAATTGGAGAAAAGTTCAACTACTTGTATAACAGTCACAGCCCGAATGTTTCACCATCACTTCAATAGTAACAGAGGAAACATGCTCAAACTTGGCTTGTGTCTTGTGGCTTAGTTGTGTCTCAATGGTCCGTGCAATTCCCTAAGCAAAGCCAATAAACTTCCTATATCTAGACTATCCTGCATTCTAGGAGAAATTTTGGAGGTTACACAAGCTTAAATTCCATTACCAATGTGGTTGGCTCCCGTACGAGCTGTGGGGCTTCAAGTTTTTTATGGAAAACCCCACTCTAACCCGTTTTTGGCTTCGCTAAGAATTTCTTTTTCACTTAGAGAGGTTACTATGAAGGATGACAAAAAATAAAGAGCTTGGAAAAGAGTAATGAGTAAACAAATTCTTAAGCCTATCTCAGTTCATGGTCAATAAATCTACCAGTAAGAAGTCCACTCCAACAGCTTTGGAATGCAAGCTTGAACCTTTTAGAAGAGAAGAATCTCTTAATAAAACCAAACAGTAATGGATTCAAAATAGACTATTAATTGTTTGACTAGAGTATATAAACAAAGCATGACCTTCTTAGCTTTACTTAAATATCACCATCAAGATTCCAGTTTGAGCGTGTGAAACTAACAAAGTTCAGTTCCAGTAAATATGCTAAAACTTTTTATGAAACGAATTTCCAGCCTTCTACAACAGGAGAAAATATCTGTTAACCTAGACTGATGATGTCATATGTTCTCATTTCCAATTGCCAAAAGCAAATCATATCTGTCTTTTTCCAAAAAGAAGAGAACCTTCTTATACATTCATAATAAAAGAAAGATCGGAAGTAAGGAAAAAGAGTAGTGCTTTTTTAGTAAAAACTCAAAAAAAAAAAAAACATGGATGCAAAATAGGGAATATGACATGAGACAACATGAGATTATAAGAACAAGATGTAATCCAGGACTTCGATAGTCCTAACCCTGATATGCTTCAATGTAACAGGTACACTCAAGTCCAAAAACACAAGAGAAGAAATATACAGGAATAGACTCGAGTTTCTTCTTTTACTGACTGGTGACGTTGTTAGCTGAATCCACAAGATCATTTATGATAGAAGCCTGGGTATAGATTATTGAAGAAGTGGGAAATGGAGGAGTTTGAGCTCTTAAGGTTTGAAAGGTACCTCAAAGCAGAGGAATGTGAAGAAGCTAAGAGTTTGTCTAAGTTGCACGAATGGTGAGGTGAGATTTTATAATTTACAGGAAACTATTGGCACACGCTCCGTTCAGTCATGTTATAGTTTCTTAACTTAATGTGAACAAGAGTTGTAGTTGGATCTTAAAATCCTGATACAAGAATTAGATTTGCTGGAGGGCACAATAAATTTGCAACTTTTAACAGTTCAAATCATCACATCAACATGACGGCAAGATTTGGACAGTACTAGTGATCCCTATTTTCGAGTCAGAAAGGTGTCAGTTCTTTTTTTTTAGTCTTTTGAAGCACAGGGTCCAAAATATGCATCAGCCCTGACCAGTGACCACTAATGAAAATTTTGAAAAATGAGAGAGAAATCCTAAATAATAAGATGACTAAGAACTATGAGACTGTATTTAGTGGTGGTGTTGGGTGTGTGTTGTGGTGGTGGTTGGGGGGAGAGGGTTTGGGCACATATTTTTCTCATTAAATTATAATTTTGTTCCCTTTAACTTACTTATAAACTCAAATAGGTAATCTGAGGAAACCTAATTATATAATATGTCTCATACAACACAGGTTACTTGCGTTAGATTCACATAACCTACTTGTTTGTGACACAGATTCTTGCAAGCAATCCTATAACCCATTTAAGAAAGGGGTCAGGTGTAGTCAAATTTTCCCCGAACCAGCCCATTGCCACCCCTAGTAGGCAAGCCTTCTTTAAATCCAGGAGGCCCCCGCATCGACCCAGGGTGAGGGCAGCCACTAAATTTTGAACAAAAGGAGGGGGAGGGTGGTCAGGGTGGTAGAGAAGGGACAGCTTCCTTAAATAGAAAAGTTCTAAATTTTTGATTTAAAAATATTTAAAAAGTTGATGTTGTTACCTAAGTTGAACCAAACTAAACTAGTGCTGATGTTTATCCTTCCATGAATCGTTGATCAAATGATAAGATTTTGAGTGTGTACGGTATTCTTTTGCTTATGGTCTTATAGGGAAGTTCATATTAAGAAGAATCATCAGAAAGAACATCTCCAGAAGGGCATAAATTTTAATGTGTTCTGCACTTTGGCATGGAGAATTAACTTGCAAATTTAGTTTGGAAGGATTTGGAATATATTCTTTCAGAAGAGTTGCATGAGAATGGACAAGAAAGGAAGACTTTGGATAAGGATGGATATGAGAGAAGAGATTGGTTGGAGAAACAGATTTTGTGTGAGAAAAATGGAAACAAAAAAACAAAATAAGGGATCACAATTCAGTACTTCTTCATTGAACAAGCTTTGCTTTTTCTACTCTAACTGTATTTCTTCAAGTTGACAACAGAAAGAAAGCCGTTTAACCCAGATATTTGTGATCAACCGAATGAGCCCTTTCCTGATTCAGCAATGTTGTAAATTGTAAGAGAGAAAATTTAGATGGGATAGACATAAAATGATTAATGCATGGCGGCCAATCACCTTCAAGTTCATAATGTTCCAATCATGGATATTGTTAGCTTGTCAAAAGACACAGAAACTCTTGAATCTTGACAACATATTCGATTCTCTAACAAAATTCTATAAGGGAATATGAGGTAACATAATATGTCAGCAAGCAAATAGGACAGCAATCAGAAGAAACATCATAGTTTTCAAATGCATTATAAAATTTTATGTGATACAAATGGACATTAAAAGCTAATGTGTAACTTACCAGAAAGTCAATGTTACAAGCTCTATCTGGGACTTCGTCCTATAAGATGATCCAATAAGTCTGAATAACAACATCAGCCCTCTTCTTCATCTAGATTTTCCATATCTATCTATAGATGAAATCAATGAAAGAATGTGAAACAAAATGATGGGCATCTTTAAAAGATGCAACATCTAAAAGGTATTTCCTGAAGTCATTGTCGTTTTTGTGTCCTGCTGTGAGACAATATGCCACTAAAGGCCTTCAAATCATCCTTCGAGTAAGGAGGTTTTCTTTCACTAACAAACTTCATGATCTCCCTAGCATTCCGATCCTTTGAGATAGACATAAGGCCTTTCAGTAGTCTATCAACGGTGTCGACACTAGGAAACCAATTCCTCTCCATGCTATCCTTGCACAGCCTAAATGCCATATCAAACAACTCCCCTCCTTTACAAAGGTAATGAACCATTGTCTGATATATCTTACTGTTTGGTTTGCATCCCCTTCCTTTCATAGACAAAAAGATCCTTTTAGCCATTTCAAGTTCACAAATAATGCAGAAACCTTTGATCATCAGATTATAAGTCAACTCATCTGGCTTTATACCAGCATAATCCATCTTCCGAACCAAGCTTTTAGCTTGCCAGACCTTCTGCCTGTTAATCAGGTACTGTATCCTAACATTATAAGTAGCTAAATTTGGTGAGCATCCTCTAAGAACCATAAGATTCCACAATCCGTCACCAATCTCACGTCGACCGTGCTTATAGAATGCAGACAACAGAGTGGTGTAAGTAACAACATCGGGTTTAATCCCACACTTCTCCATATTCACCATGGTCAAGTAAGCATCATCCAAATGGCCCATCTCACACAAAACCTTGATGATTATATTAAATGAAATATCATCAAATTCAATCTCAAACTTAGCCCGGGTATCATCAATAACCTCTCGAATCTCCTCAAACTTTCGGTTTTCATACAAGACCTTGAGTGTGGCATTAATGATTTGACAGTCGGGGGCACCCGAAGAGGTGCATTTCCTCAAATGTCTTACGGGCATGATCAGGCATTCCAGCCCTTCCATACAGCATTATAATCCGAACAACAAATCCTTCACGGCGACCCTGTCGAAGTGTCTTCTGGTGCTCAAGAAGTTGCTCAATAAGATCAAAGCGAGAAGCTCCAGCCAGTCTTGATACGGTATCTTCAAAGGCAAAGCGATTTTCAACGACAAGGCGATTGTGGGCATTCGATTTGAATAAAAGGAATAGCTTCTCTGGGTCCCTTTCCTTCTTTATCTTGACAAGGGCAGGCTCGCTGACAGGTATTGAATCTGATGAGCTATTTGGAATAGTTTCAGGGCAAGCAGTTTCGGGCTTGGGGTTTCTCCGCTTATTCAAAAGAGCAGCTTTGCAAGAAGCAATAGTGGGGAAAGTATCAGGGTCATGGGTCGAACAGCTGCTGGCAATGGCGATATCGGTGGTTTTGGTTCTTGATTTTGAGAGACTAGCAGCAATGATGGTTGCAGCAACAGCATCAAAAGCAGCGCAAACTCTGCGGACAGTAGACAAAGAGAGCATGTTCCAGTGCCCTTTTACTTTCTCCTATTAAATCCCCCTATTGCCTTGCTCAGATAAAAGCATATTTCAGTGGAAAGAGCTCAAAACTCTAAACTTGATCACAGACTCTCATTTAGAAAAGAAATTTCCCGTCTAGGTTTCGTTCAATTCATTGAAAGAAGAACACGCGAAAAAGCTAGCTGCATTAAAAGGGAAGAAAATAGAAATTGAGCCAAATTTAAAACAGGTAAGAGGATGCAGATTAAAAAATCATAATAATGCAGGTCTTGGATTATCAATCTAGATAAAATGAGCTAATAAATGTTTAGATCAATGGGTTACTTACTTGTTTGAAGAAGAAGAATCTTTTTTTTTTTTTTTTAAACGAAATTTCACAGTAAAACAGAAAACGAATTAGATTCAACTTGAAAGGGAACCTGAATCATACCTCTGGATTCGTCACAGTTGAGAGAGTGACTGAATTGGAAAGAAGAAAAGTGTCTTGATGAAGAGTTGAATTAGGGTTTTAGAACTTTGTGGGTAATTTTAATTGAAGAAGAGAACCCTAGAGAGGGAGAGAGGGAAGAGGAGGCTGTGAGTTTTCCACAGCGTCGGAGCTCGTGGACTCGTAGAGCACCACAATATGGGTAAAAATGGGGCAGTTCTGGTTTGACCCGGATCCAATTGTTTGTGGTTCATGGGTCAATGACTCAATGCCCATCATGGCTTTTTAACTTATTTTCTTTCTTGTAAAAATTAGTGAGATTAAACTACACAAACTACAATAACTTTCACCCGTTTTTAGAAAACTATCACGTATTTTCAAAAACGCAGTAAACAATTATGTATTTTTTCTGTAGTTTTCATAACAATTCAACGTTAAAAAAAAAAATTAAAACACTTATTTGCATGTCATTAAAATTAGAAATATTAATTTATATTACCTTCTTAACATTGGGTTGAGGCATGGTAGTTTTATGAAAATTACGAGGAAATTTCATGGTAGTTTATTGCACTTCTTAAAGTACTTTATAGTTTTTTGAAAACAGATGAAAGTTGATAATAGTTTTTTGTAATATAGCAAATTTAATAACAGCTAGTTTTTTAAGCATTTGCTATACACATATTAAAATATAAATAGAAAATCAATAGTGATACATTTTCGGTAAGTAGAGATGCATGTATGCTTACAACTTTTAAGAAATGTATGAGCGGTATCTCACACATCTTTTGCTTTATTTTAAACATTAATTTCTCTACAAGTTCTTTAACAATTTAGTCTTTTGTGTACCATATCTATTGTTTGGTAGAGCATTTAATAGCATAATTAAAAGTGAACAACATAAGATTATAGTAAAATTAGAGCTCAACACATCTAGACGCTACTCTTCCTTTCAAGTTAATATAATATATAATTATTAAATATTAGAAACAGCTTATGATCATTATAGTTTATGTGCTAAATCTTTACAAACCTCGCAAACTCTTCAGAGCCGCCTAACAAAGTCCAACACACTCCAAAATATATGAAAATATATAAATGGGATAGATCTTAATATTATTAAGACAAGAGAAGAATCATGGGTGGTTATCTATTTAAATGCATAGGAACTAAACAAATAACGTCATGTAACATGTGCAAAGAAAAACTAACGATCGTAATGTATAATGAATGAGACACTGAGTTTTTATTTGAATTTGATTTCAAATTTATCTAAATGAGGAAGTATATATGTTTATAAATAAGAAAAGCAATTTATCCTCTAACGTGAAACAGATAGGAGAAGACTCATTTGAGTAGATAGCTTACAAAGAGGTAGAAGAGCCTGAGAAAAAATTTTGAGGGAAACATTTGGATCCAAAATAATTAGTTTTAATAAGTTATTGCTTTATTTTGTAATTTAACGGTATAATTTTCTTGTTTAAAGTTATGAGCAAGAAGTTTGAGAAGAGTTAATAAGGCTTTTGACAATTGACAACCATAGCTAAAAGGAGGAAGTCTTCTGCCCAAGACCACAAGCACAGCATATTACAAACAGATGAAAAGTTGGAGTGTGAACCTGTGGAGATGGGCTTACAACAACCCAATCTCACCAGGAGAGAACTAAAGATCCATTTTTCAGGAGCTGGAATAAAAGCCATCAATGGATGCATGTAATGTCATTGCCAAGTCCAACACGCACACACAATTTGACTGTTCGCACCTCAACTTGATTTCCCTCTGGCATGCATGAGAAGAGGATATGCAATCAACTCAAAAAGAATTTCCAATCCGCATATGTAGGTACGGAGAAAGATGTATGTGTAGACTTTGAAGGTGAAACAAAAAAAAATCATCAGAACATGCATGCCAAAAAAATATACTTTGGGCGACAATATCGGTTGCGATGAAAAGAAAAAGAACACTCTACAATTGAATGCCTCTTCCAATACAAAGTGCGGAGAAACTGCGTGCCCAATTAATTAAAAGGATCATTCCTGCCTGAATCACATGAACAGCAAGTTGACTAGATAAAAGCAGCCCGACCTCCCCTCCTGGTCTGTCTGTCATAGGTGATGTTGAACTTATCGACCAGCTCGTTCACGGTGCTTGAAAAAAATAAAATCAAGAAAGGGTTAGATTATGACTCTAACATGGTAGTTTGGGTCCGCAAAATCTTCACCGCGAACTGAAACTTGAAAAGGAAGCACATATGAATGTCACCTAGCTTTTCCAAGTTTGGATTTGCTGCATATTAGCTGAAATGCAAGTTGGACCTTCGAGTAGAATTTTTTTATTATCAGACTTAATATATGTGCTATCCATATCAGCATGTTACGAAAATGGAATCATGTTTGCAATTAGATGGAGTCAGTGGATGCACAGTGAAATCAGCAATCTCCTTGAGTAACATACACCATATGTTTTTCCTCACTTTTTTCCTTTTTCTTTTTGTGCATGGGTTTGTGTGCATGGTGATGGGGTTGGTTGGGGGCTAAAGAAGCTTTACTCGATGGAAGACACAAGGCGACACCCATATTCTCTTAGAAGCATGAGCATGAACCTTTTTTTTTTTTTGCATTTTTCCTCAAATATTTGTAATATTTTATTTATATTTTTATACCCATAAAAGCACCAATTGAATTCCGGCCAAGAATAAATTTGGGTTGTCCAGTTATTTCTATAATAATCAATTACAAAGAATTCATTTTTTAAAAAAAAGGAGCCAAAGCATACATTAAGATAACTTTTATTGACTTATAATTTAGTGGTCCCCGCGTTTTTCTGTAAAAAAAATTCAATCTTATCTTAACTAAAAGTATGTAAATTAAGTTATTCAATGCTTTATTGTTTTTCATATTTTGCTGTTGTTATTGTTGTGGAGATAGAATTGTAGCTTGTAATTTCACTGATGCAATTCATATTACAAAAGTATAAAGAAATATTTCAGATTATTTAATATGCTATCTTTTGTTGTCGTTATTACTAACTAGAAATTATAATTTAAGTACGATTTATCTCTAAAATTATGAGTTAAATTAGCCAGTTTCTAATTATGTTACAAGCGCGCGCACATATTCCTGGTTATAAGTAATACAAAACTCTTATGGTTTATATAGAATTTCAATTAAGAAAAATACAGGTGTTCCTTAATCTACGCTAACTTTATAATAGAAAGATTTGAAAAGTAAAAGTTGCTATTTTTATTTACCTTCTTGCCTACATCAACACATCCACTCATAATTATTTTTTAAATAACACATTCACTCGTTATTATTATTTTAAGATTAAAAAGTAATTTAATCTTAGCTGACAATGTATTATATTGATTTAACAAGTGTTCTTTAATTTTTGAATTTATTAATAAGCTATTTTTTATTATAATTGATTTCACCTAGAAATCATGTTTTGAGGAAGTTTTGTGATGGGAATCCTACATGGATTTGGGAAGACATTTTCGCGAAAGACGCAAGACTTGAGTCCAAGTCCATAGTGGATCATTTTATTTGCTTTAGGCTATGTTTAATTGAGTTTTTAAGTTTTGTTTGTTGTTGCATGTGTTGTGCATGTGGTTATCCCTGTATATAAGACTTATTTGTTAGGGATGATATGATATTGAGTTTATAAAAAAATCCTTATTTAGCATTATGATTTGCTTAATATCTTAAATCTTTTGTGAGTGAGTTGCAAAAAAAAGTGAGATTTACGTGGATGAGAGATCTGAATCCCTTGTCCTTCTTCAAATTATCAATTTCTCTAATTTGCTATTGTATTCTGTGTCAATTTTGATCTCAGAGCTAAATTTCCTGCTTTTCTCAAAAAAAAATCAAAACCCTAGATCAAGATTTTTCTTCTTCTCCCTTTCTCCCAAATCTTTGATCTTCTTTGGAAAAGAAAATCCGAATAACCCTAGATCTATTCTTGTGGATCTAGAAAAAATACTATAGCAAAATCTCCAAATTCCCCGCAGGCACTTGTTCATCTTCTCCCCTCTTCCCCACCCAGAAAGCCTAACCCTAACCCTCAACAGTCGTCAGCCTCTCCTCACCTGCTTAACTCATCGTCGTCGTCGACTTCACCAATGATTTCGATGTCGACAGCCCCAACACCCTGCATCGACGTTGACTTCATCTCCACCTCAGATTGAAGTCGACTTCATCATCTCCACTATAACTCCATCCCAAGATCTCATCGCCTCCAAACCCACCCTTCTTCGACCTTGACATCTTCAGATTCTCGTCTCCGACTAGACCTCGCTCTCGTCTTCTCTCTATATCATCAACAGCAAGATCAGCTTCCAACCCATCGCCACCTTCCTTCGACAGTCGTCGCCTTTGTGCTCGGCGAGTCAGTCGACTTCGGCGACAATAACCAGACCTCGTTGACACTGTTCGACCTCGCCGACCATCTGTCGCTTCAGATCTCCATTTGTCTGTCGTCGACGTCCTCCAGCCACGCCTCTCTTCCTCGACGCCACCATCGACTGCTCGAGCGCCGCCTGCACGACTTCTCTCGACTGCAGCAGACTAGATCACAATTGGGTCGGCATACATCTTTTCAACCCGATCCACTCCCAACCTCTCAATCCGGATGCAATCTGATCCAAACATCTCAACCTCAACCCAATCTAGCAAGTAAAGACCCAGATCCATTTAGCACTACAGACCTGACCCGATAGCAGTTTCCAGACTCTTTAACATTTCAAGAGCAATTTCAAACACGTTTCAGGCCCGTTTAGAACCCAATTCAAGCCGTTGGAATTCTTGGAGGATTTTCTGAGTTTTTGGGAGAATCTTCAGTGCATCTTCCTCATACAAGCGCATAAGGACTCACTATTCGTGCATTTGCTTCTTCATCTTGGGTAATCTCTAAACTAACCCATCTAGTTGCATTATTTTTACAATTTCTTGTCAATTTTGTATGTGGTTAGTAGTTAGCATTGCTTCTGTTATTTGCTGAAATCATTGATCGCTTGCATATTCATCTTTTAGGACGCATTTTTTTGCATTCTAGAGACTGAGCCTTTAGGGATTTTATTTATTCATCATATAGTTGCACGCATATAGTGTGTGGAGTCTAGGATTTGCATTGCATCCGTGTATTTGTTTGTTGTGCATTTGTGTCTTAAGTTAGTGCATGCTCCTTCATATCAGAAAGTGGTATAACCCTAGTCAAATCGATATGGACGAGAAATTGACCTTTTGCTTAATAAGGAGTTTCAGGAAGTAACTTCGGTTAGATAGGGTTGAAAAACAACTTAACGAGGAAGCCACAATGACCGTAGGACTCGTAGGAAGGATAACAATGAGAGGAGGGGTGAGAGTACCAATAGGATAACAATGAGAGGCACAGGGCTGACGATGATGACATTACACGTAGGATCAAGATAGAAGCTCCCACATTCAGTGGTGTCTACGATCCTCGAGTTTTTAGTAACTAGTTAGCTGATATGGATTATTACTTTGACTAATATAGGATATCCGAAGAGCGTAAAATCTGATTTGCTAGGATGAGACTAGTAGGGTCAGTTAGGATTTATTGCGCTTCGGTAGAGAGATTGTGAGCGGCATAGGGATCCTATACAGTAGTAAAAAAGAGATGAAAAACAAGCTTAAGGAGAAGTATCTTAGGCACCGTCTCTTAGATAAGTTACACAACCTCCGTCAGGGTAGTATGTCGATTCAAGATTACATGACTACATTCGATGACCTAACCTTTCATTGTGAGGTGCAAGAGGACCGTCATTAGGCCATATATAGGTTTCGTTCTGGGTTGACATCCGATATACAGTGTGCCATGCTCATTCACTCCCAAAACGTACCTCCCTTATGCAGGCTAGTCAGATAGCACAGGACAGAGAACTCTCTTGAGTTTTCTTTAGGGAGTAGGTTCATCTCTAAAGCCGGGAGCAGTTTAGACGTGTGCCTGAGGATACTATCAAACCTAACACTAATATCACTAAGGATCCCAAGGGTAAGTCGGTGATAGGTGGGTCATCTAAGCAGGGTGCCAAGATTACGCAGTGTTATAGGTGTCACAGTTATGCTCACATTGTTGCACAATATCCGTCTAGGAACCTTCTCGTTGAGAGAGCTTATTTGGATGACGATGAGTTCGTGGAGATCTATGAGTCAATGGGGAGTGCTAGTGATACCAATGAGGATGTTAGGGTTTCTCACATCCAGTTGAGTGTCGTTAGGTGTCTCCACGCTGCATCTTAGAATGAGGATTGATATAAGTCTGGCATGCTCCACATATACGTCGTACATAAGGGCAAGAGTTACAAGTTGATGATTGATGGGAGATGTTGTGTCAATATTATCTCCAAGATAGCTGTTCAAAGCTGAACCTCACCCACATCCATACAATGTTACTTGGGTCGACAAAACCGCTCAATCTGTAATGTTGTCGGGTGCCTATCTAATGTCTAGTTATCAAGACCGTCTATGGTGTGACGTCGTGGATATGGACGCCGCACATATCTTGCTTCGTAGGCCATGGTTGTATGATTTGAATGTGAGCAGATTTGGTCGGTCAAACACTCATGATTAATTGAAAGAGAATAGTGTTGAAACCTGCTAAACTTAAGTCAAGTGTGGGGAATTACAAGACTGGGATAGTCACATATAAGGAGAATTACGAGAGTAAGAAGCCACTTCACCTAGTGACTAAATCTCAATTTTTAACGGAAGTAAGGAGGGGATAGTGATGTGGTAGTTGCCCTTGGTGAGTCTTCTAGTGCTCGTGTAAGGTTCCTTCCTGAGGTTCGTCAGATTCTCAGGAATTTCAGTGATATCATGCTCGATGAGTTACCTGACGATATTCCTCCCCTTAGAGACATCTAGCATGTCATAGATTTCGTGCCAAGGTCCAGTTTGCCTAATTTGCCTTACTATAGAATAAACCCTATCGAGCACGCTGAGTTGAGAAGACAGGTAACATGAGTTACAACATAAGAGGTTTATTAGAAAGTTTGAGTCCTTGTGTCGTGCCCGCATTACTCACACCTAAGAAAGATGGTAGTTAGAGGATGTGTGTGGATAGTTGTGCCACTAACAGGATTACCGCTAAGTATAGGTTTCGCATTCCTAGACTTGACGATCTATTAGACATGATGGTCGAATCTTATTATCTTCTCGAAGATTAATCTTCGTAGTGGGTATCATTAGATTCGTATCCGCGAGGGTGATAATTGAAAGACTGCCTTTAAGATTAAAGACGGTTGTATGAGTAGTTGGTCATGCCCTTTGGTCTATCGAATGCACCTAGTACGTTTATGAGAGTAATAACCCAGATTTTGTGTTCTTTATTAAGAAAGTTTGTTGTTGTCTATTTTGATGACATTCTCGTCTTTAGCCGAACTTAGAAAGAGCATCTTTTTCATTTGACTCAAGTTTTAAAGACTCTCTATGGGTAGAAGTCGTTTGTCAATTTGAAGAAGTGTGTGTGTGTGTGTGTTCTTGTCTCCATTTGTCCACTTCCTAGGGTTCATCGTGTCTAGAGACGGAGTAGCAGCTGATCTTGACAATTAAGACCATTAAGAGTGGCCTACTCCTAGTACGATTCATAAGGCCTGAGGATACTATCAAACCTAACACTAATATCACTAAGGATCCCAAGGGTAAGTCGGTGATAGGTGGGTCATCTAAGCAGGGTGCCAAGGTTACGCAGTGTTATAGGCATCACAGTTATGCTCACATTGTTGCACAATATCCGTCTAGGAACCTTCTCGTTGAGAGAGCTTATTTGGATGACGATGAGTTCGTGGAGATCTATGAGTCAATGGGGAGTGCTAGTGATACCAATGAGGATGTTAGGGTTTCTCACATCTAGTTGAGTGTCGTTAGGTGTCTCCACGCTGCATCTTAGAATGAGGATTGATATAAGTCTGGCATGTTCCACATATACGTCGTACATAAGGGCAAGAGTTACAAGTTGATGATTGATGGGAGATGTTGTGTCAATATTATCTTCAAGATAGCTGTTCAAAGCTGAACCTCACCCACATCCATATAATGTTACTTGGGTCGACAAAACCGCTCAATCTGTAATGTTGTCGGGTGCCTATCTAATGTCTAGTTATCAAGACCGTCTATGGTGTGACGTCGTGGATATGGACGCCGCACATATCTTGCTTCGTAGGCCATGGTTGTATGATTTGAATGTGAGCAGATTTGGTCGGTCAAACACTCATGATTAATTGAAAGAGAATAGTGTTGAAACCTGCTAAACTTAAGTCAAGTGTGGGGAATTACAAGACTGGGATAGTCACATATAAGGAGAATTACGAGAGTAAGAAGCCACTTCACCTAGTGACTAAATCTCAATTTTTAACGGAAGTAAGGAGGGGATAGTGATGTGGTAGTTGCCCTTGGTGAGTCTTCTAGTGCTCGTGTAAGGTTCCTTCCTGAGGTTCGTCAGATTCTCACAAATTTCAGTGATATCATGCTCGATGAGTTACCTGACGATATTCCTCCCTTAGAGACATCTAGCATGTCATAGATTTCGTGCCAAGGTCCAGTTTGCCTAATTTGCCTTACTATAGAATAAACCCTATCGAGCACGCTGAGTTGAGAAGACAGGTAACATGAGTTACTACAGAAGAGGTTTAATAGAAAGTTTGAGTCCTTGTGTCGTGCCCGCATTACTCACACCTAAGAAAGATGGTAGTTAGAGGATGTGTGTGGATAGTTGTGCCACTAACAGGATTACCGCTAAGTATAGGTTTCGCATTCCTAGACTTGACGATCTATTAGACATGATGGTCGAATCTTATTATCTTCTCGAAGATTGATCTTCGTAGTGGGTATCATTAGATTCGTATCCGCGAGGGTGATAATTGAAAGACTGCCTTTAAGATTAAAGACGGGTTGTATGAGTAATTGGTCATGCCCTTTGGTCTATCGAATGCACCTAGTACGTTTATGAGAGTAATAACCCAGATTTTGTGTTCTTTATTAAGAAAGTTTGTTGTTGTCTATTTTGATGACATTCTCGTCTTTAGCCGAACTTAGAAAGAGCATCTTTTTCATTTGACTCAAGTTTTAAAGACTCTCTATGGGTAGAAGTCGTTTGTCAATTTGAAGAAGTGTGTGTGTGTGTGTGTGTGTTCTTGTCTCCATTTGTCCGCTTCCTAGGGTTCATCGTGTCTAGAGACGGAGTAGCAGCTGATTTTGACAATTAAGACCTTTAAAGAGTGGCCTACTCCTAGTACGATTCATAAGGCCAGGAGTTTCCATTGCCTAGCCATTTTTTATAGGAGGTTTGTTAGGAGATTTAATACCATTATGGCTTGAATCACTGTCTTAAAAAGGGAAGTTCAAATGGACTAAATCTGCTGCTAAGGCTTTGAAGAAATTAAAGAGAAATTGACTACTACCCCGGTCCTAAGCCTTCCTGATTTCTCGAAAGTATTTTAGGAAGCTTGTGATGCATCGGTGTCGGTAACTAGGTATAGGTGGTGTGTTGAACTAAGAGAGTCATCATGTCGCTTTCTTTAGCGAGAAGTTGAAAGCGGCTAAACAACGCTACGATTTCTACGATCGAGAGTTTTACGCGATTGTGTAAGAGTGTCATTGACGTCACTATTTACTACACAAGGAGTTCATTTTGTACTCTGACCATCAAGCCCTCTGTTACATCAAGTATCATAAAAGATAAGGCACCGACACATTAAGTGACTTGAGTTTATTTAGGAGTGCACTTTTATGCTCAAACAGTTTTCTGGTATGGATAATAAGGTTGTTGATGCATTGAGTAGAAATGTGAGAAAATCGCCTACGATGGTTTGGTCGTGTGCGATGTACATCTACAGATGCGCCAGTCCGGCAAGTAGAGCGTATCAAATTAGAGCAAGTTAAAAGAGTATAGGGGAGACCGAAGAAAACATGGATGGAGGTAATACGACAAGACATAGAGGCTAAAGGTCTTAGTGAAGACATATTGCTCGATAGGAATGAGTGAAGAAAGCTGATCCATGTGCCTGATCCGGCGTAATTCTTAGGCTACCCCAAATACTTGGGACAAATGGCTTAGTTGTTGTTTTATGCATTGAGTAGAAAACTTTGCACTTTACAGTCGTTGAGTGCAAAGGTGATTGGGTTTGAATAACTCATACATGATTATCCTACTTGTTAGGACATTGGTGAGATATATACATCTTTGACTCAGGATCCACCTACCATTGTCAAGGGTTTCACCATTGTTGATGATTTCTTGTTTAAGGGCACCCGGCATTCCTAATACTTCTTTGCGTGGGAGATGCATTCAGATGGGGTTGCTGGACACTTTGGTCATAATATTCTTGGTGGAGGATAGATTATATTAGCCAAGTGTCAAGTGCGATGCTAGGGTTGTGTCACATTATCGAGTGTGTCAGGTTGCTAAGGGTAGGAATCAAAAAACGAGACTTTATATACCATTACCCATTCCCTTTGCACCTTGATAGCATCTCAATATAGACTTCATTTTAGGTCTCCCTCCCACACTTAAGAAGCACGGTTTGAACTTCGTTGTGCCGGATAGGTTTTCTAAGATGACACATTTCATTCCTTACAGCAAGACTATGAATGCTTCACACATCGCACATTTATTTTTTAGAGAGGTTGTTTGTTTGCATGGTCTTCTTAAGTCTATTGTTTCTGACAGAGAGATTCGTTTCAAGAGCCATTTTTGGTGAACTCTCTAGAAGAAAATGAGTATTGCACTCAAATTTTGTCTGGCTTACCATTCACAGACTGCGATCAAACAAGGGTGGTAAATCGAAGTCTTGGGAATTTACTTCAGTGTCTTGTGGGTGAACATTTGACTACGTGGGATACGATTTTACCTGTAACAAAGTTTGCATATAATAGTTTGATCAACAAGTCTACCGGTTTGAGTCCATTCGATATAGTTACTGGTTACAGTCTAAGAACCTATAGACCTTCTTCCCTTTCCCGTATGTGATCGGCCTAGTGCCTCAATTGAGCATTTTCATGGCATTTGCATGATGACATTCGTCGGCAAATAGCAGTTAGCAATGATAATTATAAGTGCTGCAGATTTGCACAAGAGATTGCAGGAATTCGCAATAAGAGATGAGGTGATGGTTAGAGTGCGCCCGAGAGGTTCCCTCCAGAAACTTTGAAGAAGATTCATGCTCGACGTATGAGTTTGTACAGAGTTTTGAAGATGTTTGGTTCCAACGCTTATGAGCTTGAGATTCCCTGAGAGCTGGGAATCAATATGGTTTTCAACGTCGAGGATCTGATTCCCTATCGCACTCCAGTTGACTACTCTGCTGTTATTTCTGACCCACTTTTGACTTTCGCAGGTCTGCAGCCTTGTCCAATGCATCCACCACCAATACCACCACCGAAAAGACATCACACTGAGGAAACTGAGGATATTTTGGAGGATAAGATCGTCTTGACTGTCGATGGAGGATACCAGTGATACCTAGTTCGTTGGCGTGGACGATCCGAGACAAATTGCACTTGGTTACGGGCCGAGGAGATCATGCAGCTGAACCTGGATTTGCTCGACGATTCCACCTTCGTTATTCACCAGAGGCAAATGTTTCAAAGTCGGAGAGAGTTGATTAGATAATACATGGACTTGGAAGACATTTTTCGCAGGAGACGTAAGATTTGAGTTCAAGTCCATGGTGAGCCTTTTTATTTGCTTTAGACTATGTTTTATGTTTTAAGTTTTGTTTGTAGTTGCTCATGTTGTGCACGTGGTTATTCCTATATATATAACTTATGGACTTGTTTGTTAGGGATGATATGATATTGAGTTTATAAAAAATATATCCTTGTTTAGCATGATGATTTGCTTATCCTAAATCTTTTGTGTGATTTGCAAAAGTGGGTGAGAGATTCACCTGGGAGAGACACCTGAATCCTTGTTCTTCTCAAAATTATCAATTATCCTAATTTGCTATTGTGTTGCCTTACTAAAATTATGAGTATTAATCTGATTTTGTTATTAATTATGATTTAAGCATGTTGTCGGTAACAATACGCATGAGATATATCATAATTCACAAAAAAAAAAAGTTCACCTAAAACTAACTAGATGGGTTTATTTGATCAAGATTAATTTATTATTAGTTATGTTGAGATGGAACCAAATAAGTAAAACACTTTGATTTGAAAGGTTTGGCCATAAAAATATAATCTTATTCCACTAAAAGTTTGAACAAAAAACTCAAGGTAATTTCCCACTTGGTGAACATGTCTTTAACTTGTATATTAAAATATTAAGTGTACCTTGAACAATTGGTGAACATAGCAAGGTAGGTCACGAGAAGCGTATCATTAAATTCCTGCAAAAAGAAAATAGGCATGAATTGTGATTGAAGGTTCAATGGATCATAAAATATTGAGCCAGCCGACTTAATCATACCTAAATTTACTGAAACCAAGACTTAGCAAGTATAATTCATGATTAGTCTGTCTTATTTAAAACGAAGATGATATCCTAAATAAGATTCTAAGGTTTCATAAGTTGAGGATCCAGGACGCACAGGTTAATGAGAACAAACACAAAAGAGAGAAGTTTTCCAAATATGCAACAATTAATTCAATGGTAGGTAATTGCATGAATGCAAAATATAACTGAATTTTCTCAGGAGACTCACCATCAAAAAGTCATCCTGAAATTTCTCTGATTCCATGGCTGGCAATCTTCTCAAAAGACTCAAAACTTGCCTGAGCAATGAATTATCAAGGGGAATTTCACCTGCATGTTCAATAAAGATATATCAAATCTTATAACCACAAGCAAAAACTGTTTAAGAACCACCAGCTCCAATAAGGAAGAAAAATAGCATCTGATGCCTAAATATTCTGCATAACAAATTTAATAATTTTGGTTCCTTAGTTAACATAGGAGATGGTCATTGAGGATTCAATAGAGCTGAATGGAGAAAAATGATTCATGTAGCCGTGGCCTCAAAGATTTAAGATAAAGGTTTATTGTTGTTTAGTCAACGCAAGACATGGCAGCAAAGAGATACAGAACTTCTGACTGGACATTTCTAGCTTGTGTGGCAATATCTGCGACCAATCCACATATTTAAAGTGACAAAATTAAAGGACTGATAAGGCACAAATTAAAGCACATTGGAATAATACACATTTCTGACACATAAAACTGCTATCAATCAAATAAAAGAAATGGGTGGTTCTGTGCAATGTCAAGGTAACATCACACTTTGAGGAAAATGCAGGTGAAGTGAAGTTTAAAAAAAATGATATACCCATTATATGTATACGGAGGCTTAAGGTTGCAAGGGTCTACCTCTTTGCATGCCAAGAAGATATTGATGGACCACTCGGATCCTGCTGTTCAGCATTTTGATGGCACTATGTATACCAGTAAGATGTGCAGCCACTGCTCAAAGAAACTATGTCAGTGTTCTTATTATTATTCAATGAAGATTTGAGATTCCAAATACATAAAGGTCATGAAGTGAGCTAAGAAGAAATCTCACACTGAGTCGCAGCCGAGCCACCATCAGATGGTTTCAGATGAGCTACATGATCCACTGAAATTCGCTCAGCTTCTACAGTCTTAAAGAAAGCAAGCATTCATCTTAAGAAGCATAGTAACACTTTGAAGAATAGCTTCCAACATAAAATAATTGAAGAAGAAGACAAACCTCAATTGTGTAATTCGACCTTACAAATATAAGCTGCGGGATTCCATCAATGACATGTAGTTCTTTTGAGTGAAGTCAAAATAGTCCGGTTTTGACAAATAAAAGACCACTTGTTAGTAAAATAAGAAGATTACAAACCATAAACAGAAACAAAAACATACTGAGTATAATTTTTTGTTGCAATGATAATTAGCAGGCCACACAATTCTAGGTCAATAAATATACTCATAGAAATTTAAAGGTGGACCAGGTCAACAGTCCAAGTTGTAGAACGATTCACACAAGGTTATTCATCTATGGTCTCTAGTTGAAGAAATCATTCCATTTACCAAGCGCACATACAGTCCAAATTGCAGAATAATCCCGCACATGAAATTTCTCTAGCGTGTTTATTGAAATTTTGGAAAGTTCCAGAGAGATGTAGTGCTGGATCAAATCAGTAGTCCACATCACACCATGATGCCCAACTGCTGATCTGATGGTAACTAATCAGATATAGAGCTTACCCAGGCAAGAAAGTGTCAAGTTGAATCAGCTCCTTTCTCATGAAAATCAACAACAGAATCTGGTCAAAATATAATAATATAGCTCATAGCCAGGCAAATGGAATTTTCAAAATTCATTTTTATAGAATATTAAGAATTCAGAGAAAAAATTGTTAAGTTTTTTTAGCTGTGTACTAATCAAGGTTTGAGCACTCAGTCTCAGCTCTGGCCATGTCATCTAGGAGTGGTATCGGTCCGTGTTGCAAATGAAGAGGTTTTCAGGGGCCTATAGCAAAAGAACCGTTGTTACATTTTTTACATTACATAGCAAACTTTAAATAGATTGGGTCTTTTGAAGCCTTTAGTCTCTCGGTGTATGTGAAATCCATCATTTTCTATTTGATTTTGAAGTAGTATAGATTGGATTTGTCTACAGTTAAGACACTTTCCCTTATGGTTATTTCCTATTTATTTCTTTCAATATGTTAGGTTAACAGCAGTAGTTTCAACTTAAACCAACTTTCACAGCTTGTTTTCTACCTGGTCCCTACTGAAGCCGGTGTGAAATATCCAAGAATCAGATGCATTAGCCGCAATCTTGTCCCAGGGTACTAATGGTCATGTAAAATTCCTGTTATCAGTGGGACAAACTAGAGTTGAACGCAATTTCATACAGGAAATCTGCAATCTTTCCTCTTTTTCTTGTACTCTTTCTCAACCTCTGAGAAATTTTGGAGTAGGACTAACACAAAATGACCAAGTTTGAGTCCTTTGCACCTTACTTTGGACTTTTAGGTTAGAAGGTTATAATATTATTTAGCTAGTTTAGATTACCTCCAAGCAATTTCACATGTTTAGTTCTTATTAAAAAAAATCTGAACGTAACTGATGCAGGTCCAGGACAAATGGAGGGTTCTCATGAGTTTGACTTCATGGTGTAGATGATGATTTCTTAAAAGGTATCTTTCGTAGGAAGAGTTAAAGATGACTCCATCAGACCAACAATTCTTTGGGTCTGCTGTTATTTTCATCTAATATTGTTATAATGATTTCATTTCATCATAGCGTCTGTTCCTACAATCACTAAATCAGTCATGCCATCAACAATTTTCTTAAAACTAGCACCTAGATTGGCATTTCTGTCACATCGCCCCGTAAAATCATACAGACTGCTTTGCATGGAAAGGATGTTGTTTGGTGCATTAGACAATAAAACTGCATCAATTTCTAACTTGTATTCCATACTAATCAACTATAGTTGGATGGCAAAGGTTTTTGGTCCATTCAAGGTTGATCCCTTGAGCTCCAGTATTTGCTAATTGCAACTTTAGACTTATAGAGTTAGTTTAGCACGTAAGGAAAGGATCCAACTATAAAAACATCAGAAATTAATATGTCCATGTCTCTGAATTGCTTGCTTGCATATCAGTTCATCTCCAAGCCCAAGGTAATCACAAGATGGAAAGAAAAAAGGAAAAAAAAAGGGGTGGGGGGGGCATCTTGAAACAGTAATAAAATACTAATGTGATCCATTGACCACAGGCAAAGTGGCAGTTTGAACTTTGAAGCCATGAGAGGGAGAGGAGAAAAACTATTTGTACTAACATGAAAAGTTTCTAAGAGCATTAAGAAATTCTCCAAATTATTCAACTTATAGAAGTCAAATATTTCAGCATCTCATGTTCTGATACAGTTGAAATGATTCTGGAGGTTGAGATGATGAATGACACATTGTGACACTGTAGAAGACTTTATTACATCAGAATACAACCCTCTGTGTCAAATCTAGGATTGGCTAGTGCGCAGAGGCTGTTCCCATTTCTGCATCTAACATCCAAACATGTCACTAGACCATTGGATATCTTCAATAATAAGGACATGAATGCGATAACAATTCTACTACTTTGCATGGTAAAGGGAAAGGTGACCACAGAATAGTAATCTGAACAGTTCAAGCATGTAACTGAACTAGGGAAAAGCAGCTAGTTTGAATGACAAATGCAATATTTAACTGCCAGAGGAAAGCATATACCGCAAGCATTAAACATTAAGTCCAGACAATGATTTGATCTACATGTAATTGTTAACTCTGGTAAGAGATCGAACAATTGCAATGCATATACAAGGCCAAGCTCACGTACCACTTTCATAGATAGTCGCTGGTAGATCCTTCTGGGCATGATTGATTGATGGGTTCAAAAGAACATAAACAGGACTTTCATTAATATCCATCAACTGTTACCAGAAAAACATTTGAATAAGTAAAATATCTGAGATGTGAAAAGTGTTTATGATGACAGCGGACGTCTTTGTCATCCTTGAAATATTATCAAGAGCATGTGATTATTTCTTTCAATACTCAAAGAAGAAAAATTATGGCAATCTAAAAGAATAAAAAACAGAACTAGTTTAGACTTAGACAAGAAGGTTTGACGTAAATAACTTCGAGATCCATAATTTCACCGGACTACTTGTACTGACTAAAAATTGATCCATGCGAACAAACAGCAACCATATGGCATCCTTTAAGATATAATCAATTTGTATATAAACACAGCTAGGGGTGATTTTTTTGTGGGGTTGGGGGCGGGGGGTTGGGGGACCTGGAACACTAAAATAAGGGGAAGAGTAAAGCAACTAGTTCATGGCTACAAATGTAAAAGGTCAAGCATCAGCCGCAAACTGAATGGGCCAGTGATGTGAAACGTGTGTGGGGCGGAAGCAATAGATAAATTAACTCAAAGAGACGCTTCACCAACAAGAAAGATTGTTGGTAGGAATTGAATTAAAATAGATAATATTAGATTATGCTATGTTGATCATACAAGTGCTTATCAATTTCAATATTTAAAGAACTAATTAGAAACTTTGTTTATGCAAGAAATCAAGTTATATACGCAATAAAGAAGTCAAGCCATCACAATGGAGAAACAGAATCACTCGCTCACTTTTAATATGGACAAAAGATCAGAATAGATAACAAACTGAATGATGTATATCTAGACTTGTAATTAAAGAGTTGATGTAATAAGAAAAATACCTAAGATGATTGTAAATTTGATCTTAGCTTGCTTGTTAATTGTTGGTTGATCTCTGAACTCACGCCCATGAGAAGAATACTGTAATATCCCCTAACTAATAATACTGTATTTCTACTCTTATTAATTTTATGCAGAATTAGTTATTATTATTGATTAATTTATTTTATACAGGTGTATAAATATATGTGTATACATATATTTAAGTGCATATGTTTTTGAATTGCAATTATACAAGTATATATATGTATTATATTTTATACATTATGATTAGCATTATTATTATTATGTTATGGTTGGTGTTATTCTCAATTGATCTTCTTTTCCAATCCAACTATCCATTTCAAATAACTAGCAATAAAAATAGACATACACAGGACATCTTGACACATGACCTTACATAGGATAGATTGCAGTAATAAATGGTTATATAGTGTATATCACTGTGTTATATCATGACTCATATATGTTAGACAACAGTATGCTAACTATACTTGATTATACATGTGTTGCTAGATTTTACATGTTATTTTTATATTCCCATCTTTTTATCATTTATTTAGGTCGCTATTGACGACCCTGAGTTGCTTGCTCAGGTCTTGATCCAGAGACTCTGCAGGAGCAGGAGTACTTCGAGCACCTCGCTGATCTTCAGTAGACAGGTCCTTCCTTTGTTCATACGTGAGAGACCTTTATTGACGTATTTTTCTATGATTTCATTATGTTGTAATAAGTAAAACATTTGGTGACATTATGTACTTGATTTCTTCTAGCTGGAATAACAAATAAATCTTGTTTTATTTTGAATCAATGTACTGAGGCTTAACGTATTTGTTTTAAAAATACGTCGCCGGCTCTCGTCACGTACCATTTATATGAGTATTATGATTGCGGGGCGTGACAAGTACAATCGACGAAAACAGTGTCATCGAGGAGACGAGGCGCTTATGCAAATAAGGTCGAAGTTGCTGGATGCGTGACGAAGGAGAGGGATTTGGCGACGGGGTATTCGACGGAGATTTATTTGAAAGGAAGAAATTTAAAAAAGAGATAAAGAGAATAGAGATAAATAAATCAATTACGGCTTCCCACCAAAAATTGAGTCTAATAGGGCATCCCACCACTAATAGAGAAGAGAATTGAGAAATCCATATTAATCTCAATTGAGAGTAAAATCTTTTATTGATTGTTCATTAAAAAAGTGAATACATAGGGCTTTTATATAGGCTACAAAATTATATCTCATACTTCTATTTGGATAATATAATCTTTATCCTAAAAGAAATCAAAAGTCTAAAAGAAAGAAATAATACATAAAAAACTAGAGTCTTACTACAACTTCAGTTACTAAAAATTAAAAATATATGAAATATAAATTAGAAATCCTAATGCTAGTAGAACTACTGGATTTATGTTGAGTTGGCGTGCCTACTCTAACGAGGAAAAAATTGTCATATCTTCATTCCATTGTCTGCATCATTGTCCTCGTGTTGGAGAGAGCTCGACTCTGTCAAGTCAGTGATAGAAGTGATCTCATCTTGCTTCAACCTGTTGGAATCAATCGGTGCTCTTCCTTTCTGTCGAACCAAATACTTACAAATCATGATAATTTCATCATCCAAAATTTTATCAATCTGTTGTATTAGATAAAATATTTGGAATTGGTGGAATGGAGGGTCTCTCAAAAATAGGCTTAGGGGATGGCTCATCAATAAAGAAGTTGCTAGAAATCAAAACCTTTGTAATCCACTCAATCTTCAATATTGAAAATAGAACTGATACCAAAATCTATGACATAAACATGACGATTTAGTTTCTTTAAGATTTGAAACGGATCAGTACTACAAGCAAGTAAAATAACATCACCAGCATTAAAAATTTAAATATTTTTTAATGTCAATTCGAATCTCGTAGTTGGCGTTATTTTGAGCAATTTTATCTATGACTTCCTAGTGTAAATTGTGATATGATTCCACGTGCACATGTGATGTAAAAGATGATAATGCAAACTCATGAGCGCCTTCAGTTTAACAATCGGTTAGGAGTTGAAAAGCAGTGGAGAACTTAGGCTTGGTTCTTAACATATGCCACATAGTTCTCCAAAAGTAGAGATGAAAATCAATTGGGACTAGACACAGTTGTGGAACTTCTATGATTGTAGACTTGGACCATGGTACCTTAACTGGGTGAGAGTGAGGCAACGACTTTAATCCATCATTTTCAAATACCTCATGGTCATAAAAGAGAACGAATTCTTGTGGTAGTAAATAATGTCGCCAATAACGAAGTGCTTGAACTACCGCATAGAACTCTTTATAGTAGGTAAAGTACTTTTGCTTGGCGTCATTCAATTTTTCACTAAAGTAAGCAACTAGATGCCCTTCTTGAGCTAAGACTCCTCCTATACCTATGCCAGATGTGTCACATGCTACTTCAAAAATCTTAAAAAATCAGGGAGACGCATAACTAAGGCACTGATCATTCTTACCTTAATTTCAACAAACACTTTAGCAGCATTGTTAAACCATGCAAACTCACTCTTAAGATCTATCTTAGAAAAGATTGTGGCACCAGTCATCATATCCAACATATCATCCAACCTCGGAATGGGATAGCGAAACTTGATTGTAATTTTGTTAATCGCTCTACTATCCACGCACATACACCATGATCCATCTTTCTTTGACGTTAATAATGCAGGGACCGCACATGGGCTCATGCTTTCTCTAATGAAACCATTTTCTACCAATTCATCGACTTGCCTCTTGAGCTCAACATGCTCGGTTGGGTTCATTCGGTAATGTGGCAGGTTTGGCAGACTTGATCCGGGTACTAGATCGACGGCGTGTTAGATGTCACGCATCGGTGGTAATTTATTCAGAAGGTCTTCGAGAAAGACACACTAAACTCCTCAATCACGGGGGTGACTTCTGGAGAAATATTGCTATTTGGCATTTTAACCACTTCTCTAGTGGCTAGGATCATGAACGGAGTACCGTTCTTGAGCTCTTGATCAAATTTTGTTGCACTGATCAAATTAACTCGTTTCAACTTTTTCGGTGTGTTAGGTTTAAGCTTTTTAGCTATAGGTCGGTAGGGTGTCAACTTAATCTTCTTACCCTAGTGCTCAAATCGACACATGTTCGATCGACCATGAATGGTAACATCATTGTCGTAGAGTTATGGTCGTCCTAGAATGATTTGACCTATATCCATCGTAACCACATCACACCATATCTTGTCTTTATAAACATCAAACTCAATCGGGACAAGACATCGTTGTTTCACGTCTAAGGACGTGGAGCTGCTCCATGACACCTTATATGGATGAGGATGAGTTACAGCCTTCCATCCAACCTTCTCAATCATTTTAGATGATACTGCATTGACACAACTTCCACTATTCACTATTACTTTCCAACTTTTGTCTCCAATTTTAATGAATGTGTGAAAGATAGCAGTTCTTCTCCAATCGTCATTCTCTTGTGGAACGCACATCGAACGACAGATATGTAATTGAAAAGTGCGAGTTGAATATAGTTACATTCCGCATCAGAACCTTCTTGGTCATAATCAAAATCGCCGTCTTCACTTATGTCTGGGTGATATGTAACTTCCTCATCATCAGACTCGAGAGCTTGTGTGGGAACTCCGTTAACGAAGGTAATCTTCATTTCGCTGGGACAGTTAGCGGCGATGTGATCGTAACCTTGACATCTATAACACTTAGTGGATGCCCTAAATTTGAAAAAAATTTGCTCAGAGGGTTTTCTACGATCATCACTTTGTTTTCCTTTGAAGTTATTCTTTCGGGAGGAGGATTGGGTGCTAGACTTATTGAACTGGGAAGAAGAGGAAGCCCTAGTCACACTCGATTTTGAATTGAAACTCCTAACATTGTAGTTAGACCTAAGGGAATCTAAATCTTGAACTATAGTGTACGTTTTCACTAATTCGGTGACTCCTCTAACTAACAATTCGGTTCGCAAATCTTCTCTAAGTCTGGCTCTAAATCTAGAAAGGATTTGAGCTGGTCCTTCCTTACTGAAGGTACTGCATCTAATGAGAAACTTATCGAATTTTGCAATGTACTCCTTTGCTGATTTATTGCCTTGATTATATTGATGCCACTTGTCCACAAGACGGTCACTAAATGATGATGGCACATACTTACCTTTCAGCTCATCCTTCATCATATCACATATTTCAATAGGTCGTTAAAGTCGGGATGCGTGTATGTTCTCTGAGTTAGTCCAGTACCGACTAGCTTGACCGGTCAGTTTCATGGCAGCGAACTTAATTTTCCTCAGCTCAGTGAGATTGTACCATGTAAAGTACTTATCGAGTTAGAGTGTCCAATCTAGAAAAAGTTATGAGTCATGATGTTCATCAAAGGTGGGAACATCGATCTTGATGTTCTTCAGATATTGATCATCGGGATTGGGTGGGTTATCAGTGTTATCACGACGGTTATTTTGCGATGAGAATGAATTTTCTCCAACAGTGGAGAACTCTCAATAAGATATTTCTTTTACTTGCTCTTTAGTTTCGTGTAGATTAGCTCGAGTCTAAGCCATGTCGTGGGTCAAGGTTTCAAGTTTAGCCATAAGATCAGCTAGCGTAGGTTGGGAGGCCGTGGAATCAGTGTTGAGTTCAGTAACTTCTTCACGCAAGTATGAAGTATCACTACAGGTTGGCCTGTAATGTATGAGTCCTAATATGAATGAAAATCTATACTATTTTTTTATTTTTGTTTTCAAAAAACTATTTTCTAAATTGTCGGGTCAGTCAAACTCCAATTTTACCGGTCCAATTGGCCAGGTCGGCGCAACTCAGGTGGGAGATTTTTCGCACTTAACGTTCCTTAATTATAGAACCACGTTGAGTTCCCTTCCTTGGTTAGACACTAATCGTACGGAATTTCAGGGAAAGACTTACCTTTCCAGGTTTCCTAATTTACACGATTTTTTTGGGTTTTAAAATTAACTAGATGTAAGAAACTATGTTTAAATGCTTTCTAGATGTAAATCCTCTAAGAAAGCATGTAAATCCTACCTAATTGTGCTCTGATACCAAGATGATGTGAAACGTGTGTGGAGCAGAAGCAATAGATAAATTAACTCAAAGATACGTTTAACCAACAAGAAAGATCGTTGGTAGGAATTGAATTAAAACAGGTAATATTAGATTATGCTATGTTGATTATGCAAGTGCTTATCAATTTTAATGTTTAAAAAACTAATTAGAAACTTTGCTTATGCAAGAAATCAAGTTCTATACGCAATAAAGAAGTCAAGCCATCACAAGGGAGAAACAGAATCACTCACTTACTTTTAATGTGCACATAAGATCAGAATAGATAACAGACTGGATAATATATATCTAAACTTGTAATTAAAGAGTTGATGTAATAAGAAAAATACCTGAGATGATTGTAAATTTGATCTTAACTTGCTTGTTGATTGTTGGTTGATCTTTGAACTCACGCCGATGAGAAGAAGTACAGTCAACGAAAACAGTGTCGTCGAGTAGACGAAGCGCTTATGCAAACAAGGCCGAAGTTGCTGGATGCGTGACGAAAGAGAGATGGATTTGGCGACGGGGTATTCGATGGAGATTTATTTGAGAGAAAGAAATTTAAAGGGAAGAAAGAGAATAGAATAGATAAATCAATTACGACTTTTCACCAATAATTAAGTCTAATTGGGCATCCCACCACAAACAGAGAAGAGGATTAAGAAATTCATATTAAACTCAATTGAGAGTAAAAGCTTTTATTGATTGTTCATTAAAAAAAGTGAATACATGGGACCTTTACATAGGCTACAAAATTGTATCTCACACTTTTATTTGGATTACATAATCCTAATTCTAAAAGAAATCAAAAGTCTAAAAGAAAGAAACAATACATAAAAAAAAGTAGAGTACTATTATAACTTCAGTTACTAAAAATCAAAAATACATGAAATATAAATTAGAAATCCTAATGCTAGTAGAACTGTTGGATTTATGTTGAGTTGGCGTGTCTTCTCCAACGATGAAAGATTTGTCATATCTTCGTTCCATTGTCCATCATTGTCCCCGTGTTGGAGAGAGCTTGACTCCATCGAGTCAGTAATAGAAGTGATCTCATCTTACTTCAACCTGCAAATTAAGATGCCTCATACGAGGAGATTGTTCAGTTCAACCCGGACATGCTTGTCGTTTGCTATCGCGACATTCACCAGAGATGAATGCTTTCAAAGCAGGGAGAATGATGAGGACATCGCTCCAAGACTAGTAATCTTTAATTGATTTTATATTACTTGGTTGTTTATTTACTTATTTGCTTATGTTTAGTCCCACATTAGTTGTGGTGGGATTCTTCCTCTTGATGCAGGCCTACATAAGATTGAGACTATTATTAAATTTTTTTAATGATGAATGAAAATAAAATTTACTTTCTGAGGTTTTGAGAACCTGTGTGCTGGGTAAGAAACTCTAAGGCGAGAATCCCAATTGTTACCCTATGTGTTGGGTGAGAAACCCTAGGGAGAATCTGAATTATTTCACGTGCTGGGTGAGAAACCTTAGGGAGAAAATCCCAATTGTTTCGTTGCTGGGTGAGAAGTCTTAGGGAGAGAATCCCAATTGTTTCGTACCACATCAATGATGCTTTAAAAAATTAAATGATGCGTCAATACTTGTCATGCAAAGTAGATGTTTATCGATGAATCATTTAAGCTTGCTACTTCATAAAGAAAGCCCCAGTCAAACTTCCAAACAAAAGTTAAGATCCTTTGTGTTCATGGGTGATGTGACCCTTTATGGGGAGAAGTGGCTTATGACTTATGAATCATGCATAGACCATGACAGTTGTGCTAGATCTTGTCTCCTTCGATTGCACTTTCCATGATAAGCATGGTGGATTCCATACCACCCCCACCCCACCCCCTAAAAAAAAACTCTCTTCCTGAGCCTATCTTAACTCTGCAAACGTATTGAGACAGTTAAGGAGCAGAACTGGACAAAACCATCTTCAACATGACAGATCTCATGGATATACATTAAAAGTTTAGTTTGATGAGGACTCCACAAGGGTGCAATGACAAAGTCCTCTTGTTAAGTTGCCGCACATTAACATAATATTAGATAGGCTCAAGTTTGAGAAACTCAATTCCAAATAATCCTAGCATACCACATGAAACCAAACCATATCACCTGAACTATAGACCAAGTCAGGTGTTGATAGGCAAATCATGCCCAATTTAACAACAGTGAGAAATCATTTAAAAAATCTTCCCTTAACAAGGAAAAAAAATATCAACCTGAGCTGCCCAGATTGTACAGGGTTTAGATACACTTCAGTACAAGATTGGGATAAGCAAGGAATTCTATATTTCAAATATAATTAACATGGTGTGATCAGGGGTCCAGACTGCCCAAACTCAAAAAACAATGTAATAGTATCTTATAGAGTATCAAGTTTTGATTTTATATTCAGGGGCTTACGTAAAGGGATCAAGTGCAGAAAAAAATTGAATATCATGGCCACAGAAAGTGGGATAGAGGTTTCTTTATTTATATTCTTTCTTCTTTCTGTTTGTATGTTTTCCCTCTTTCTTGGGTGGTTCAAAGTTCCTTTACTTGACAAATTTGGACTGTTTTGAAGATATCGTTTGGTCATTCAGGTTTCCAAAGATAAAACTGTAAATACCAAATCTTGAAGTACAAATGTCCAAAGTTCAAAATTGCCCAAAAAAAGGAAAAAAGGTGGATGGAAATTGAATTTTCGAACCAGTTCCCATGTTAGCTTCTTCTTCACCATTTCATGATTTATTATGGATAATAAATTCTCTAGTATGGTAGAAAATGCAATAAAGTGACTGGAAGCTAATAAATTTCAGTACCGAAAACAACTAGTTAGTTATACAGTAAATTAGAGAAATCAAAAGAGATAAATAATAATGATAAATAAATATAACAAGCAAAGGAACTGCACTGAAGAATGAGATAAATAATGATAAATAACCATAACAAGCAAAGAAACTGCGCTGAAGAATGAGAAAAAAATGATGATAAATAACTGAGAGTGTATACTCATTGCAACTGGAAAGTTAAGGTTCTTGTCATAGGTAAAAGAAAGAAATAGATCATTATAGATGTTATAGAAAGAAGGGTTTTGAAATGTGTTTAGGACCTCTGTAGTAGCATTGGATGGAGTACAGAAGATACAAGAAAACAAACACTGGATAGATGGAAGAATTCTCAGTTATTAATCCTGTTTCTAATCAGTCTCTTCCAAACTCAAACTGAAAATACAAAAAAAACTTATCAAGAAGAATTGTGAGGACTAATTTATGCACTAGATCAAGTTACATAAAATAAACTATTTGTTGTATGCTGCATTTGTAATTGATTAATGCCGCTATTTTCTCCAAAAGGTTGGGACCATAATTGTGTTTTCCACAAGATGATACACTAGATATGCTGACAGAAAGAGGTTAAGCATAGTCCTCTACTAACAACACATCAAAGATTTAGTATCCATCCCCAACTATTCTCAAAAATAACCAGCTCATCAATAAGTTGTCATCAAACAAAGCAGAATCTGCCAAAAATATACAATAAAGCGTCATTACAAAAATGGTGAGTTTTACCGCTTTGTGAATCTGCATATCAGACTCTTGAGCATCACTCCCAGTTGAATACCACCCGAGTATATAAAAATTTGGAAAGACCTTTTTATCTGCATCAGATGTTTAAGCATGGTATGTCAAACTAATAAAATGAAAATGTAAATTGGCAGAAGAGGCCCAAGAAGTTTGCACAAAATATCACTTTACCATCCAACTGAGAAAAAAATAAATATAATAAGAAATCCCCAAACCATTATTGACATGGTAAAACAACTCCCCAAAAAGTTGTGAAAATAGGAAGGCAAAAGAAAATGTGGCACTTAAAAAGTTTTACAAGAGAAGGTTAACGTCCAAAAAATTGTTTCAAGACATGAGAAAATATTGTTTCATGAGCAAAGGCCTTCTTCTTATCAATTTCACTAAAGGCAGCTGAAGGAGGAAGTTTAAGGAAGCAGTGTCATTGGGTAACAGTTTGGTGCTTTTTCTTGTCGGTTTTTATATAATTGAATGTGGTAGACTGATTTGCTGGTGTCTTGAATAATGAGATGGGGTGGCATGTCTGATCCCTCACAGAGTCACAGGCCCAGGTTCACCCATATGTTCATTGCCTTCTACACGAGACCATAACTGCAATCCTAGAGAGAGAGAGATAAAAATAATAGTATGATGGTCTAGTTTCAGTTATGGCTAAAGGGAAAGTTTTATCAGACTGGTTGAGATGGAGGAGCGCAACAAGAGTTTTATGTGATCGTAATATTCCATTATGGCTGAAGGGAAAATTTTTGCGGACTGCTATTATGCCAGCTTTGTTATATGGCACGGAATGTTGGGCTATAAAGAAATATCATGCCCAGAAGATGAGTGTAGCAGAGATGTGTATGCTTCGTTGGATGTGTGGCAACAAAAGGAGAGATAAGGTGAGAAATGAGGATATTCGTACTAAGATAGGCATAGCCTCTTAAAAGAGAAGATGATAGAAAATCGTCTACAATGGTTTGGTCATGTGCGACGTAGACTTACAGATGTGCCAGTCAGGCGAGTAGAGCGTATCAAATTAGAGCAAGTTAAAAGAGCGCAGGGGAGACCGAAAGAAACATGGATGGAGGTAATAGAAAGAAACATGGATGGAGGTAATACGACAAGGTATAGAGGCTAAAGGTCTTAGTGAAGGCATATTGCTCGATAGGAATGAGTGGAGAAAGCTGATCCATGTGCCCGATCCGGCGTAATTCTCTTTTGGTTCATGTAGCCTACCCCAAATACTTGGGACAAATGGCTTAGTTGTTGTTGCATGGTCTAGTTTCTTTTCTTTTTCTTTTTTTTTTTTTTTTTTTTTTTTTTTTTTTTTGCCAAATTATGACTGAAATTTAGACAAAATCAGCCAAGTTTTAAATATTTGACCATGAAAATAATGCATTCTCACTTGCTTATATTTAAAACTTTGGTGGGAAGTTTAAAATTTTGATGCATTTTGACTTCCAACAGCAGCCAAAAGGTTGACAATTTACTCAGTCAGAAATACAATAGAAGGGTTTTCAGCTCAAATTTGTTCTATATTTTAGAATTGGTATATGAACCCATACACAATCAACCCCGCAGAGTGGGGTGGGGGCTGTGGGGTTGGGTTTCTCAATTGCCTTGATAATTCAAGCTCACTAGAATCTCGGCATTTCCTTAAGTAAAACCCTAGAAATAAACCCTAATTTCAACTCCATCTGCTACTTCTCTCTATGCTAACGTTGCTGGAGGAAAATAGAAACCAGAAGAAGACAATATGAAAGACCCAATAATCCAGGCTCCGTAGAGCATACACTATTGCAACGCCAATGGGGTTTTATCTAAGGGAAATATTGAAGAAAGAGTGACATGATAACGGCAAGTGAAACCCTAGGATTTTTTATACAAAAACAAACACCAAGGGTACAACCCTAAAAATAGGCGCAAAAATGGGGGGAGACTCACAGAGTTCTTGCTTGTTCTCGAGAAAAGCACGGTCTAGGGTTTGGGAGACGGGATCGAAGAGGAGCTCGAAGCTGTTGAAGATCTCGACGGTGCGGCCGCGCTGGACCCCGATGACGCACCCGAACACGCGCGGTGCGGGGGCGACGACGCCGTTGGCGGCGGAGGAGGAGGAGGACGAGGAGGAGGCGTCGGAGGAGTGCTGGGTCTGGACCTTGACGCGGGTGTAGTGGTCGGAGATGTTGACGATCACCAGAGGATGGAGCTTGAATGTCAGGCCACTGCTCGATGAGGAAGCCATTGGCAAAAGAGTAGAGAACAGAGAGGGAGCTGTGGTCGCAGGGGATCGGATAACCTTTTTATAAAGCACATGGCCTTGAGAAGTTTTCGGATCCAAGGGTGGCAATGGAACCCGATTGCCCGCTTTCACGATCCGAAACTAGTACAGCGACTGCTGCGAGAGAGGAAAATGAGGCGGCGGCCGCTGAGTTCCTATATTGTTGAATAGGACATATTCCAAACTTCAAACTGGTATTTCTGTTGACGACTGAGTCGGTGCTATTTTTCATCATCACTATTAGAACAGTGATGACTGAGACATGGATCCTTCTGTATTGCGTTTCTTCTTCACTGGGCTCCTCGTTTGGTTCCTATTGTTGAATATTGCTGCATGTTAAGGCTAAACAATCTTGCCCTGGCATGTGTTACGAGCGGATTCTTTTAACCTCGAATCGCTCAAACTCGCGCGGCATTTAACGCATTTTTTCCCTTAAAGCGAAGCTAAGTGAGTCTACCCCTCACACTCACTCAAAAGAGAACACTTAAGAGAAGAAGTGGAAGTTTGTATTGCTTATGTTTTTTTTTTTTTTTTTTACAAATGAGCATCCTTAACCCCTATTTATAGGCAAGGCCTTGAACAAGAAATTCTCTAGATTTTAAGGCTTTTAAAATATCTAAAAGCTCTTATATGTTCATGTCTAAATATTTTCCTTTAGAATATTCTATGAAAATATACCTCATTACAAGATATTTACAATGTTGTCCTAAAACTATGTAGAACTCCTTAAAGTATTCTAGCAAGTCCACCATATAGGATGAACCCAAAATGAGCCCAGTGCTCAAAATGGAGTGGTTCGTGACATTCTCCCCCAGCTCTCCTAGTGATGCTCTCATTACTGAACTTTCTCCCAATGAAACTTCTCGATCAAGTTCTCGAACTGCCGAAGAGCTCGTGTCGGTTTCCAACTGCTCTCGCTATCAGGCAATCCCTTCCACTTCACAAGGTATTCCAACCTCGAATGGTTGTTCTCTTCACGAACCGTCCTGTCCGCTATAATCTCCTCATCTTCCTTGTCGAACTCCATGCGTATTCCTAGTGGTGATCGACTGGATTTCCCACGATCCGGATCTTCCGTGTCCTTATAGTAAGGCTTTAACATGCTCACATGAAAGACCGGATGATACTCCACCGTTGGGGGAAGTTGTACCTTATAGGTTGCATTCCTCACTCTTTTCTCAATAGAAAATGAGCCTTCGTACTTCCTTATCAAGCTCTTGTGTAGTCCCTTGTGCCGATCCAAGGTAGAAAGCTTGACAAGGACCAGGTCACCAATCTGATATTTCATATGCCTCCTCTTCTTATCAGCCCACTTCTTCATCCTCTTGGCCGCCTTGTTTAGACACGAACGCGCCAACTTGTTCTGCTCTTGCCACCCCTTTGCAAATTTATAGGCAGCCGGGCTATTTCCCATGTAGCATGTAGCAATGGAGTTAGGAGTGAGCGACTGTTGTCCAGTGATGATCTCGAACACTCTTTCCAATAGACTCACTCATTTGTAGGTTGTAGGAGAATTGAGTTATGTCCAGAAGCTTCGCCCAATCTTGTTTGTTGGCCTCGGGTAAACCTCCAACAAGTCATTCACCCGCTCTATCTAGCCATCCGTTTGAGGGTGGAAGCTAGTGGAGAAGTTTATATCCGACCCCATGAGCTTGAAGAGCTCCGTTCAAACCTGCCTATGAAGCGGCTATCTCGATCACTCATGATCGTCTTAGGCAAACCCCAATACTTCACCACATGCCCCAGAAATAATGGGGTTGCTATCTCGGTTGGACACTTGACTGGGGCTGGAATGAAGATGCCATACTTTGAGAACCGGTCGACCACCACCATAATAATGTTGCACCCTTCGGACTTGGGTAAGCCCATGATGAAATCCATAGAGATGCTTTCCCACGGTCGATTTCAAATTGGTAGTGGTTCCAGTAATCCGGTTGGTACCCTTTATTCCATCTTGTCTTGTTGGCATACAAGACAAGTCTTCACATAGGCCTCAACATCATCCCTCATGTGAGGCCAATAATAATTTTCTTCTGTAAGAGCTAGAGTACGGTGCACACCTGGATGTCCCGCCCACTGGGAGTCATGGCACTCCTTGAGAAGCTCTCTCCTTAGTTTCTCGAATAGCAGCACGTACAACCGCCTCCCCTTCGTATAAAGTAGATCTCCTTCTAGCCAGAACCTCCGAGTCTTGTCCTCCTTAACATACTCCGTCATGTTCTTAGCGTAGGATCATGAGCCAAGCCTTCTTTGATGCGGTCAAGTAAGGAGCGCTGAGGATGACTCAGCATAGCGGAAAACTCAGAGTTTTGACTTAGTGTATCTGCTACTAAGTTGATTCTTTCTGACTTATATTCGAGCACATAGTCGAACTTGGCTAGGAAGTCTTGCCATCGCACATGCTTGAGAGACAACTTCTTTTGAGTCTGGAAGTAGCTAATGGCCACATTATCTGTCTTCACCACGAACCTCGAGCCAAGTAGGTAGTGCCTCCATACTCGAAGACAGTGAATCACGGTTGTCATCTCCTTCTCTTGTACTGTGTACTGTCTCTCGGTATCATTAAGCTTCTGACTCTCATAGGCTACAGGGTGTCCTTCCTACATCAACACCCCTTCAATCACGAAGTCACTCGAGTCGATGTGCACTTCATATGGCTTGCTGAAGTCGGTTAGTGCGAGAACTGGTTCCTCTGTCACAGCTCTCTTCAAGGCCTCGAACGCCCCCGACACTTTGAATTCCAATCCAAGCCCGACTCTTTTCAGCAAGTCCGTGAGTTGAGTAGCTATCGCCAAATAGCTCTTAATGAACCTCCGATAGTAATTTACCAAGCCAAGAAAATATCGTAACTCCGTCACCTTGGTAGGAGGTTCCACTCCAATATAGCCTGAATCTTGGCTTGATCCATCCGAATCTTGCCTCTTCCAATGATGTGGCCAAGGAACATCACTTCCTCCTATGCGAACGAGCACTTCTCCTTCTTCACATAGAGCTTATTGCTTCTGAGGGCCTGGAACACTTGCCTCAAGTGCTCCACATGCTTGTCTATAGTTTGGCTATACACCACAATATCATCCAAGTAGTCCACCACAAAATGGTCCAAGAACGGCTCCAACACCTTATTCATAAGAGTGCAGAATGTGGCGGGTGCATTGGTGAGACCAAACGGCATAATTAGGAACTCGTACGATCCACACCTGGTCACGCACGCAGTCTTAAGTTCATCTCCTTCCGCAATTCGCACTTGATAATATCACGAGCGTAAGTAAAGCTTAGTGAAGTATCTTGCTTGACCCAACCTGTCGAACAAGTCCACTATTAAGGAATAGGATATTATTTTTCACCGTGATCTTGTTTAGTGCTCGGTAGTCGATGCAAAGCCGCAATGAACCATCATGCTTCTTCTGGAAGAGCACTGATGCACCATAGGGAGTCTTTGACGGATGAATATATTCGGCATCCAACAACTCCTTCAGCTGCTTCTGAAGTTCTTCCAATTCTGGTGGCGCCATGCGATAGGGACCCATAGCTGGAGGTTGAGTTCCTGACTCGAGTTTGATTTGGTGGTCCACCTTTCTCCTAGGTGGAAGCTTGCTTGGCAGTTTGGCGGGCATAATGTTCTGGTACTCTTTCAAGACTCCTCGGATCTCCTTGGGAATGTCCTCTCCCTCCTTTGAACCTTTCTCACCTTAATGGTAACAAGAAAGGTCGGTCATGTCGTCGAACTCCCTTGGATATTTGCAATGTCAAGAGCATTTTGGATGACACATTCTCCCGCTTGATTGGAACTATGCACGCCTTCCCCTCAAGGATGCACATGGTGTTGGTGTAGGGAACCACACGTCCTTCACCTTATCCAAGAATTCTAACCCATCCACCACACCGAAGTCATCCATGGTCAGACTGTCAAGTTCTCCTGGCCATGCCACTCCACTATGCTTACATCCACCTTGTGAGCTACGCCATCGATAGGAGTAGGGCTGGAGTTGGTGGCCTTAATGGTGCCTCCTCCCTTAGAGATTTTAAGGCCCAGCTTGCTAGCCACATCACTGAAAGATCACCTAGGGGGGTGAATAGATGATTATGCTAATCTAATGAACTCAATGCGAAATTTAAAAACTTAATGCAATACACTCAAGTGCAATCAACAAATGATGCACACACAACCAAGCCAAGCAATTATGAATGCACAATATGAATAGTTGCAAGGCACAAAGTAAAGAGAGAGATAGAGAGAGTCAATGGATCAAGCGCAAACAACAAGATATGTTACGAGGTTCGAGCACCCACAACCAAGCCAAGCAATTATGAATGCACAATATGAATAGTTGCAAGGCACAAAGTAAAGAGAGAGATAGAGAGAGAGTCAATGGATCAAGTGCAAACAACAAGATATGTTACGAGGTTCGAGCACCCAGCTCTACATCCCCGCCTTCGACACACGAAGGATTTCTAATCCACTAGGTAGTCCACAAAGAACTCTCACAAGGAGTACCCAACTCCTCTCTTTACAACCACAACCTCCTCCTTGAGGCAAGCTCCAATCCAACAAAACAATCACCTCACAATCCGAGGGATTAGCACAAAGCAAACACAAGGATAACCTCACAACTTGAGGATACAACCAAGGCATAAAGTGAAACAAAGATTGGGTTTTTAACTTGGAGGTCTAAACAACAACCACAAATAATTTCTCTCTCACAACAAATCTTATAGAAGAGATAGTAGATTTTAGCTCAAGTGTGGAGAAAACCAATGAGATGGAAATCAAAATCACAAAGAAAATCCTTGGGAAAAACTGAAACCAAGATATAGAAGATGAATCAAAACTCTTTTCCCAAAACCCTTTTCTTTGAATTCCAAACACTAGCAAAAACACCAAATAGATTGTTCAATTTGAATCCAAAACTTCTTTTGATTGCTGTGAAAACACCAGAGAGTAAGGAAAAATTCGCACAAAATTCTTAGAGAAAAACTCTTACAAATGGGGTATTTATAGACCCCAGAAAAATATAGCCGTTGGCAGCAGAATCTGTCAAAATTACACTGCCGGTCGACCGGCCGGTCGACCGTCCAACGGTCAAATTTTGCCCGTTTCCAGCTACCGGTCGACCGCCCCGGTCGACCCAACAAACAGAGAGCTCTGCTCTCAGACCCGGTCGACCCGGACGGTCGACCGTCCAGTGTCTGCCAAACGTGCACAAATCTGTGCACGTCGGTCGACCGACCCGGTCGACCGACTTCAGCCAAGTCGACTTGGTCAGAAGACTAGTCGACTGGGTGAAGCCTGGAACAGAAAACTGGGTTAGAAACATGTTTAAAAATTCTTTTATCTTTTCTAAAAATCACCAAAAATAGTTTTATCATTTTGCATTGATATATAAACATGTGGTAAAAAAGTTTAGCTCAAATATCAATCAATATGAACTATTTTTGTGTCTCATCATTTTTACCAAAAACCAAAAAACTGTATTTCTAAAACTTAGATTTTGAATAGAAAATACGTTTTGTCCAAAACTCTTCCAAATACAAAAAATGATATTTTAAACACTTTGAAGCATGATGCATATGGATAGAAATCCAATATACATGAAACATATATATATCATAGTTTTTGTCTTTAATTCCAAAAATAAGTTTTGTTAAACACAAAACCTAAAACACATGAAATAGGTATATCAAAGTAAGTTTGTCTAAGAGTTGAAGCATGCATGTATATAGAACAAATCATATATACATTAAACCATGTAAACTTGTTTTGATCTATCTATTCATGAAAACCAAGATCGGTTAAACCTAAAACCGAAAAACCGAAAACCAATATTCAAAACATGAAACGTGTGTGTTGTGAACTTGAGCATTATCATACTATTCAAATCTTTACAATTTGGATCTAAACACAAAAACTAAACTATGGTACCGATGTCTTCTTGTAGAGCGCAATCTCCAAGTCAACTCGATTCAAACTCCTTGATCTATCGAGCAAGTACTATATATGATCTTTGACGCTCGGGCTCTTGAATCAACATGTGAAAGCTTCCAAATCATCTTGTTGAAGCTAATCACCAACTAATAACTTGATTAATGATCTGAAACTAAAATCACAAGATTATTAGTACATATGACTACATGAGTTAATCATCATCAAAACTAGGGTGGAAGGCCTTTGGGCCAACAATCTCCCCTTTTTGATGATGACAAAACTCATGGAGTTATATATGCATGGATTAAAGTTAAGCTTCAAAGAAGCTCCCCCTTAACTCATGCATAACCAATTAAACAATAAATATGCAATGAATATCAAACATGAAACATGAAACATGCATATCTATGCATAAACAATAAAGGTTCTAGATACCAATGAAATGTTTAAAGCAAAACATGCTCTAGATACTAATTACAAAACATCCAATTACAAAACATGCTCTAGATATCAATTAAAATAAAACTAAATTAAACTTAATATATGCAAAACATAAACATGCATATATAAACCCAAAATACTTCTCCCCCTTTTTGTCAATCATCAACAAAGGGGTAAAAGCCAAAACAAAACAAATCTTCTCTCTTTTTATACAAAGAGTCAATCTTCAATAAGGGGTAAAAGCAAAACTAAAACAATAAATTTTCTCCCCTTTTTGTTCGAAACAACGAATCAATAAAATAATATTTTCTCCCTTATTGTCTAAAACAAAAACAAAGTCATTAGGGGTGACAATCAATTAAGGTACCAATTGAAAATATGTCAGAGAATAACATCTTGATACCAATTGAAAGGAAACAAACAAACAAAAAATATTGATACCAATTGTAAATAATTTCATTTTAGACATATGATACCAATTTGAAATTTACAATCATAAAGTAAGGGAGTGGGAATCAAATACTAATTGAAAAACAAAATCAAATTTTCTCCCCCTTTATGAAATACCAACTAAAACAATGCTTAGGCTTGATACCAATTTAAAAGTAATCAATTGAAACAAAATTGAAGCTCAAGCACTAGCATAAACAAGATTTTGTGCTTAAAGATATAGGGATATAATAAGCACAAATAAAACATATATATGTATGAAAAATAGATACCATAGAAATTGATATTCTTGGAATTGAAAGCATACATACATACAAATATATATGAGTATACAAGAAATGTCAAGATTGATATCAATTGAAAGAATTCAATGATACCAATTAAAATAACAATAATATCAAATGTATATCTCATATTACTACCTCCCAATCATGGTTCAAGTTTTAAATGATTTTCAATATAAGGCATACATGAACATGACCTCCCATCCATCCTCCCATACATGATCAAGTTTAAATGATTTTCACAATATAGCACAATTTGTACTCATGAAAACTAAGTCATGAGAAAGCATTAAATAAGGTGAGTGTACAACTGTTGTGAGAAACACATCAACATGAAATGGACAATCAAGCTCAATATTGAAAACATGAAATTCATCTAGGATGTGAAATCACCAATTGAAATCATCTTTAAAACATGAAATTCATCATAAATGTGAAATCACCTAGCAAACATGAAATTCATCAAACGATTTAAACTTCAAGGCATATGTCATGTACAAACTAAAGTATACATACATATCCTAAACACAATGAGTCCACAAAAGTATATGCATGAAGGCACGTGACTCAAGGATGTATATGTATAAATGATAGTTTGGACAAGATGGACATATACATGAAGTTAAAACAAAAATATAAAATGATGAATACAAGTCAAATGCAAGAATCTTCAAAACTAGACTATACTAGTACATCAAGTGAATACAAATGAGCGTTAAAGCACAAACATATATAAAGGTCTATTTGTAACTCACTAGTTGTACATGTATAAATCCTAGTCTTGATGAAAACTATCATTCAAGTAAGTAGTCAAAACATGAAGCATAAAATGGGAATCATAACCAACATGATAAACATAATAATCAAAACATGAATTATTAAGACAAAAAGTCATAGTCAACCATATGATTAGCATGACAAAGACATGTGCATTAGATCTATGATTAACATGATAGCTAAAACATTAAGAGAACACAAATATTGGTCCATACTAAACATGGGTGATCTCAAAAGCTATACATGCATGTCAAGTGTCTAATAAACATGGCATTCAACATACTAAACAAAACATGAGTCATCAAAACAAAATATCATAAACATCCATATGATCATTATGTATATGCATGTACATTAGATCTAGGGCATACATGATAGTACTAAACAAGGTGAGAACACAAAGATAAGATCCATATAAAACATGGGTGTCTCAAGTAACTAAATATGTATAACACTAATCTAATCAACATGACATAAGCATAATGAACAATAAAACAAGACATGCTATAAATTGATGAACATGAAAAAGCATGTAAATAAAAATGGGAGTTAGAGAATGATACAAAACCGATGAAGGTGCATCTCTAGTTCTCCAAACCACGGTGGTCCTCCCACCAAATCCCCTGAGAGTGAAGCATCCAAAGGTTCTCTTTTAAGCTTAGAACGCATCCACCTCAAGGCACCAATACTCTCACGTGATGCGAGAGCTCCCTGTTGACACTTAAAAAAGACAAGATTCTTATTGGTCTGAACAATGTCTAAACTTATTGACATTTACAAAAGACAAGTGACAGACGAGCTGAAGACCAGTTTTCACCCGTCTCCGAGGGACAGGGAAGCAACTTGGACTCCACTGATCCAGCAAGCAGAACAGTGAACCCGGATTGTTTCTAAACAGACCTCAGCAGGTCTAAAATGCTAGCATCTAGCATTACATTAGCCCAAGGAGATAACCTCGTTTAAGAGGTTAGCATCATTCAGAGCATCGCCAGGAAGCTAACTGATAGCTTCACCGAAAAGCCTCTTTTCGGACCTCGCCAAGAGTTGGCTCTAGCTCCGCTATGAGCTTCAAAGCGGGCAGCTCCGCTATTGGTCTGCTATGGTCAACCTTTGACCAATCAAATCTCCTGATGAGATCAGATCCAATCTGATCAAATCCAATTAGGATTCAAATATGGCAGGTGATTGCCGCAATCTCTTGACTCTCTTGAAACGAGTAAGAGGATCAGAGAAAATCCTCCAACGATATGGAAAGGATCAAAACAAATCGGAAAGATCAACCGACTTGCCCATTTTCTAGCTCCGCAGAAGCTATCCTAGCCTCGCAGCAAGGCTACTTTCCAGATTTAAACAGATTCGGTTCAATCTGTTTCCATATCTTCAAGGGGACGATTATACCCTTGCTCTCCCTATAAATAGCCCGCCAGGGGCACAAGGGGAGAGGGCTTCTAGAGATCGGCGATCAATCAAAGTGGGCTTCTGCTCTTAAATCAATCCTCTGCTGATCAGGAGAATCGGACTTCTTCATAACGCACCGTGCGTTCTCTAATTCAGAGACCTTTCAAGAGAAATACTTCTCTTTTCAGGGTGGTGATACCCTAACAACCTCTTTTCCTCAAGGAATCTCCGGAACCAGGCGAGAAGGAATTCCTCACAGAAGGCGGCTTTGAGAAGTAGCAAGAGGGTTCTACCGATCCTCTATTCTCTGATTCCCGGAACCAGGCGAGAAGGGAATCTCATCGCTCGCATCGTCAAAGGGACAAAGTGGTCGCGCGCTGATCAGACTCCTATCGGCACACTTCCCCTGAATCTCTGAGGAGATCTACTTGTAATCTTTTGAGAATACTTGTAATTTAGCTCCTCAAACTTTTATTTGTAAGTTTTCCCCTTTTGCAAACATAAAGGAAAACAAGATGGCGACTCCGCTGGGGAAAGTATTCTCCTCTGCTGAGAATCAAGTGTCGCAATGCGACGATCAGACCTTCGGGTCTATCTCTGAATTCAACAAAGTCGGTGCAGCCAGAGCTTCTCTGGCTAAATCTTCAAGGAAAGTCTCTGCGGAGACTGAAAAGGTTCCCTGCAAACCTGCTGCGGTGCTCTGGCGCAACAAGGAAGCATGCCGCAGACCGAGCCCTGCATTCTTGAGAACTTGGTCATCCAGATCGACCAAGGAAGATTTGAAGAAGTCCTCTCTGGGGGTGACCTGACGCTTCGAGCACGGAAGCACAGGAAGGTCTTCACGACCAAGGTTTCAAATCAGAACCAGAGGCAGAATTTTGCCAACACCCCACAGCCCACGTGTGGCTATTCAGGTTCCTCGTGAACCTAAGCATCTTCCGTCAAGGCGGATGTGGAAGCCCAAGCAGAAGTCTCCAACCGAGGTTTCCGGTGTAGTCACGCCGAAACTGCGCCTCTCCCGCGAAGAAAAGGGTAAGATGCCTATCTACCCTAACGATGCTGCCAATCATGAAGTCCCGACGGCGATCATACCGTCGCTCAAATCAAAGGCAGCAAAGCCTTCTGGCAGCCTCGCTTTCACAAGCGAAGCCACCATACCAAAGCATACTCATTGGATCCATGGCCGCGAGGCTAAGGCCAAAGAGTCATCTAAGGCTAATCCCCTTCGCGGCGGAATAGCGGATAAAGCACCTCGGCGTGCTCCGCTCTCTAGTTCATCAAGCACTAAGTTCGCACCTGCTGGCGAATCTAGATCTGAAGCACTGTTCAGTGCTAATCCCTTTTGCAGGCATAAGAAGAACGGAGTATCGTCCCATGTACACTTCGAAAAAGCTTCTCTGCGAAGTTATCCAGGCTCTGTTGGGCCTGACCTACGAGAATTCCTGGTAAGCAAGCGGAAGCCGGAGCCCCTCCGAACTACTTTCCCCTGTTGTCAAAGAGGATGCCGACTTGTGACAATCCATTCAACCCGCTGCCGGCTACATCCAACCATGGCTGTATCTCCGCACCGGCAATCGGTGTTTGATCGGTTGTCCCCACATGCTCCTACGAGGCATCGCGGAAAGGGATCCAATCTCCGCCTCCGTCAATATGACCGGAAGAGGTCGAGAGCGACGCAAGGGGAGTCAGACATCTGATGGTCCCTCTTACAGTTCTCCAGATCCAGATTATAATCCAGGCCTAGGCGAGGTCTCGGTACAAGAAGAAGGTGTTTCCGAAACACCAGATCCAGGGTGGCAATACCCTACAATTACGAGCAACCTTCTTTCTCGACGGCCCTGATCCCGCCATCACCCAGGCGATCACCCCAATCATCTGATGGAGAAGATGAAGACAGCGGGTATGCCTCTTCCGCAACAGTCAGTTCTATACGGACGGACAAAGCATCGGTCAATATGACCGATAATGCCAATGACGACCTTCGTCGGCGTTTGGAAGCTCAGGAGCAACCTCTAGAACTCAGCAAGAGACCCTGGACAATATTCAACAGATGCTCGCTCAGCTCCTCAGCAACCGGAATGATGATACCGGGAGTAATCATGACGAGGAGGGACATCTCAGCAATGATCCGCCCAAGACGGAGAGATCTAAGGGAGGCTCTTCCCTGGATGCCGAAGTCCTTAAAGGCCTTCAAGCTCAAATTTCATCCTGGCTCAGAAGGATGAATTGAAGAAAGTGGGGGTAGTCCGTCCTTACCCACTGGAATGGGATTCGGTGCCATATCCGCCAAAGTTCAAACCATCAACGTTGCATACGTATGATGGTAAGAGCTCGCCCGATCAGCACATCTACTATTTCCGGTCTCAGACTGGTAATGTCATAAGCAACGACGCCATCATGGCTAGGCTGTTTATTGGCACTCTAAAGGGTGTGACATTCGACTGGTTCCGAAGCCTCCCTCCAGGTTCTATCAATTCCTGGATTGACCTAGAAACTCGGTTCCTCTCCCGCTTCTATGAGGACGACACTGAAGTGACCATGGACAAGCTCCTCTCCACCGTGCAGAAGAGGGCGAATCTGTCCGTGACTACATTGAGCGATTCAGAAACTTGTCCTTGATGTGTCCGGCAGGGATGCCATTACCCATGCTCTTACAGACATGCAGGCACAACTTCTTGGATCAAGTAGAAGTTCGCATGGGGGCTGTCAAAGCCCACACTTGGAAGGAATTAGTCGAACAAGCTGAGATAGCTGAGAAGTCGGCTAAAAAGTTCGAGCCATCCGCCCCCAGAGGCAAATGGGGTACGAACAGCAAAGGACGCGGCGACCCGCCTCAGTCTTCCCAAGCTAAGGGGAAAGAGATTATGTCCGTAGAGTTATTCGGAGACGTGCAGTCGAAGGCTAAGAAGAGCGGTTTCAACAATCAGGAGCCCAAGTTCCCTCCAAAATAATACTGCTTCAAAGATGATCAGGTGGTTACAATATTCCATCTGCTCCACAAAGGGAACAAGCTGAAGCTGCCGGATGCTCGACGTCCTGATGAGATAGGGCGCACAAATGATCCCAAATACTGCCTCTATCATAGGATGATTCACCATCCTACTGACAAGTGTTATGTCCTCAAGGACAGGATACAACCCTGATTGACGCCGGCGTCCTCACACTGAAGACGGAGCAGAAGAAAGTCACTACCAATATGGTGACTCTTGAGTTCGGCACAGCCCAAAAGTCATGGTTCCTGACGGGACCTATCCAGCCCCCACACCGCGGTTGGAAGTCAAGCATTCTTCAGCCATAGCTAAAATGACAAGGGGCTCGTTCCTTTGACATTAGAGACAGGGGAAGTTATGTGGATACACCCTGACCTCGTTCAAGACGTACAGTGAAGACGAGGGGACGTCAAGACCCGGCAAAAAGGGCAAGTCCTGCAATGTCATCTCTGTCCTGCCAGATGAGGACAACCTTACTTCGGCTTCCCTCAGTGATTCAGAAGGAGAAAAGCATGCTTGCACAGCGCAAGCAGACGCGCCTCAACAGACGGGCACCCGGTCTGGGAAGTCATACCTGAGACAGTATGAGAAGCTTGTTGACGAGACACAACAGCAAACGACGTCAGCACCAACGCCTGCATCCACTCCAGTCCCGACCAAAGGGAGAGAAAAGCCTAAAGAGGTACGGTTCGACCATGTGTTGAAGAACCGTCAGGCCAAGGGCTTGATACGCCCTTTCGCTTCGATATACTGGCCCACTTGGCCAATATCCCAGCTCGTATCACAATACACGAGCTCCTGCGTCTCTCCAAAGAGACACGAGAAGCGCTCAGAGATGCTTTGGCCAACTCAGAGACTCTTCTGACATGCATACCAGAGGTCTCTAATCATGACGCCCAGTCTTCTTGCCCAGAATGCCATCATATACAATCGAAGGTGCCTGCTATTACCTTCACGGCGGAAGATATGCTTCTCAAAGATACAAGCATGATCGACCTCTGTACTACACCGGATATATCGGTTCAACATGCATTGAAAGAGTACAAGTCGATCCGGGGTCGGCACTCAGCATCATCCCCAAACGGCTTCTCTATTTCCTCGGCATACCACTGTACAGGTTGTCCGCAACCACTACTACAATATATGGTTTTAACGCCGGGAGCAGCCATCCACTTGGGAAGATTCGGCTCCGTTGCAGAATCGGAAGCCTCAAGTCAGAGGTGACGTGTTATGTCATTGACGCTGACACGTCATATAACCTGCTGCTAGGACGGCCATGGATCCATGCCAACTGGATCGTCCCTTCTACCCTCCACCAGTGCTTCAAATATGTGGAGGATGATACGACAGTACGAACTGTCTTTGCCGAAAGGCAACCTTTAAAGGCGTAGAAAATTACTTCACCGACGCCCTCCTGTATCAAGAGGCCGACGGAACGCATGAGGAGCCATTGCCAGATGACAGTGAAAGTGACAATGAAGCGGATTCAGAGTCCGAGGCGGGCATGCCGGCCATTCTGACTGGCGAACCAATTACAGCATGTCTCATTGACCCCAATGTAATGCTCCTTCTGAGGAAGAAGGTGAATGGGTAATTAATGACAATATTTCTTTTGATTATCCTGTGAGTATGCGGTCGATCAAATCCATTATGGATGGTTCTCTGCACATGCCCGTACATAAGCCAAATGCGGCCAATACATCTATGGAGGTCATAGAAGGGGCTACACTGGTGATCCCTCCTTGCAAATAAGGTCGGTCGCCGATAATCTTCGGTAGAGCTCAGCCACGGAAACCTACAACTGCAGACTCACCTCAGAGTCAGATGCTCCACAGTTCTTCCATTATGCGCGGCCAGCCCGCCACATTATAAAGAAGATGGGATATAACTTGAAGCAGGAGGAGGCCTAAACTTTGGAAAAGGGAGGCGCAGTCTAATGCGTAATTTTGTCCCGAAAGGGAAGCCTGCAAATTACTATGATAGTACCCGCAGGGGGTTGGGTTACGTCACGCCCACTTCATCAGTAACAGTTCAGGTCAAAGACGACGGACCAATTCCATCACAGTCGGCTTCATCCTCCAGTGGGACTCCGATATCAGCATAGGAGAAATGTTCAAAGGCCTCCCGCGAATATGACTTCAAGCAGTCAATTGGAACCTGCGGAAGCTGCCAATGGTGAACCATGGGCCCAGCAGTTAAGCCTCCAATGGGAAAAACGGTTCGAACTGCGTGACCCGCCTACTGAAGACAAGGTGATGCAGGTCAACTTGGGCAGTCAGGATCATCCCAAACCGATTTTATAAGTGAAAGCCTATCACTTATAGAAAGGGAGGAATTGATAATGCTCGTAAAAGAGTATATAGACGTCTTCGCGTGGAGCTATGAAGACATGCCCGACTCGATCCACAGGTCGCTATGCACCGGCTGAATATCAAGTCCGACGTCAAGCCAGTCAAGCAGCAACAACGTCGGTTTCGCCCGAACATTATGGAAGCTATTGAAGCCAAAGTTCACAAACTCATTGCAAGTGGCTTCATTCGGGAGGAGCAACATCCAGATTGGGTGGCTAATATAGTCCCCGTCCTCAAGAAGAACGGCAAAATACGGATCTGCATCGACTACCGTGATCTCAATGCGGCCTGTCCCAAAGATGAATTTCACTGCCCATCACTGATGTCATGATTGACAACACATGCGGGTTCGAGAGGATGTCTTTCATGGACGGCTTCTCAGGGTACAACCAGATCAAGATGTATCCTGATGACGAGAAGCATACTTCTTTTCGAACGCCATTGGGGGTATACTGCTACACTGTGATGCCCTTCGGACTGAAGAACGCCGGAGCAACCTACCAGCGCGCAATGAGCACGATCTTCTGCAATCACCTCCGGAAGACAGTAGAGTGCTATGTTGACGACATTGCTATCAAAAGTCGCAACAAAGACGAACATCTTCGCGACCTAAGAACGATGTTCGACATAATGCGGGCTCATCAGCTGAAAATGAACCCGACAAAATCCTTCTTGGAGTGTCAAGTGGCAAGTTCCTTGGGTTATCGTCACATCAAAAGGATTCACCTTGACCCAGACAAAGTCAGAGCTATCCAGAGCATGCATCCGCTAAGGAACCTCAAAGAGCTCAGAGGCTTGCAAGGCAGGTTGGCCTACATCAGAAGATTCATTGCAAATCTCTCAGGCCGCTGTCAGCCGTTCACCCGACTCATGAAAAAGGGTACTGCCTTCATATGGGACCAAGCTTGTCAAGAAGCTTATAAAGACATCAAGAGGTATCTCACAAAACCTCCGGTCTTAGTAGCCCCTACATCAGGGAAACCATTCTTGCTTTATGTAAAAGCTCTGGACTACTCCCTCGGCGCCCTCCTCGCTCAAAAAGACGGCAATAGCTACGAGCAGGCCATTTATTATCTGAGCAGGACTCTCATAGGAGCGGAATCTCGCTACAATCCTGTTGAAAAAGAGTGTTTAGCTCTCGTCTTTGCCGTTCAGAAGACACGGCATTATTTGGTTGGCCAAACCATACATGTCATCTCAGGGTGAATCCTTTACGTCTTCTTATGACGAAGCCAGGGTCACTAATTCAAGATTGGCTAAATGGGCACTTCTGCTGTCTCAATACGACATGACCTTTATTCTCAGAAGGCGGTCAAAGGCCAAGCCCTTGCAGAATTCTTGGCTGCTCATCCAGTTCTGGAGCATTCAAAACTCCACGAAGACCCCTGATGAAGTCTTCGAGTCCAACGCAACTTCAGTAGAGGAAGTATGGCAGATGTTCTTTGATGGAGCATCGCGAATGGGTCCTAAAGCCAAGATTATTGCCGGAGTGGGGGTCGTGTTTATCTCCCCACAGGATCATGTCCTTCCCAGAGCATTTTCTTTGACAGAATCATGCTCCAACAATGTAGCAGAATATAATGCTCTGCTCATTGGTCTCCAGCTCGCCCATGGAATGGGGGTACGCTACCTTGAAGCTTATGGCGATTCAAAACTGATCATCAATCAGGTTAAAGGCGAATATGAAGTCTGCCATGAGGACTTGGTGCCTTATTACCATACGGCCATTGAGTTGGCTAACCTATTTAAAGGCTTCTACATCGGGCATGTGTCCCGATCTCAAAATACCAAGGCGGATGCCCTCGCTGCATTAGCGACGACGCTAGCCTTACCGGCCGACACCGAGTATCACCTCACAGTCGCGACCCGACACCTCGTATGCTCTAAGCATATGCTGAAAATCCAAGAGGTCCATAATGTCTCTGCAGACCTCGAGCCGAGGATTGGCGCTCCCTCTCATTGACTACGCTCTGCACGGATTGCTCCCTGACGATCCTAAAGAAGCGGCGTCCATCAGACGAAGGTCCCCCCGTTTCTATTACGATCCTACTCTGAAGACGCTCTACCGTCGTTCATATGACGGTGTCCTCCTTCGGTGCCTTTCTCAGTCTGAGGCACAGCAAGTACTCAAAGAAGCACATGACGGCATTTGTGGAGCCCACCAGCTGGGTCCAAAGCTTAAAGACAGGCTGCACAGACTTGGGTACTACTGGCCGACCATGATGGCCGATGCCACCCAATATGCACGAAGGTGTAAGGCGTGTCAGGTCCATGCAGACTTCATACACCAACCTTCGGAGTTGCTCCACCCTACTACTGCTTCATGGCCATTTGAAGCATGGGGAATCGATGTCGTACGGCCAATCAGCCCCTCTTCGGCAAGAGGTCACCGGTTTATCCTAGCAATAACCGATTACTTCTCAAAGTGGGCAGAGGCCATACCGTTGGCCGAAGTTAAACCTCCAATCTGGTTAGCTTCATCAAACACCATGTCATCCATCGATTTGGTGTCCCCAGGCGGATCATCCATGACAATGGTCCCCAATTCGTAAGCCAAGGGTTCTATCGGTTCTGCGATAAATACCGAATTCAGAATGTGGTTTCAACGCCTACATCTGCCGCAATGGCTTGGCAGAGGCATTTAACAAGACGATCATCAAGCTGCTCAAGAGTTCGTCTCCTCGAATAAGCGAGATTGGGACGAAAAGCTCGGTGAATGCCTTTGGGCCTACCGGACTACGGTTCGGACACCGACAGGCAATACGCCTTTCTCCCTGGTATATGGGTGCGAAGCGGTCATCCCATTGGAAATCCAGGTGCCATCATTGCGAGTAGCCCTGACTACTAAAATGACATCAGAAGACAATGATCGCCTGCGTCTTCAAGAGCTCGAAGCCCTGGACGAGAAGCGGCTGCAAGCTCAGCAACACATCGAGCTATATCAGGCTCGGATGTCAAAAGCCTTCAATAAGAGGGTCAAACAGAGAGTCTTCCAAAAAGGAGACCTGGTCTTAGCCGTCAGACGACCAATGATCATGACGCACAAGACCAAAGACAAATTTCAGCCTAAATGGGAAGGACCGTTTGTAATAGAAACAGTCTATTCAAACGGGCATACCGCCTTATGAATGCAGGTGGCGACCTACTCATGATGCCGATCAATGGCAAATTCTTAAAGAAGTATTATCCTTAATCGAGGATCCTTCTCTCGATCAAGTTAACATTACACCTCTGATCGGGATCTCCGTGTCCGAAGCACGCACAAAGAGAGCCTTTCTCTTCCTCCAAGTGAGGTCATACAGCCGAAACCAACAGGAACCTGGCCGCGCACCGGTTATCCTAAAAGGGAATCAAGGTTATGCAGACATTACCTAATAATCCACATCCTTAACGATTAAGGGTAGAGGGAAATGTTGGCCTATAAGCCCAACATAGTCCTCGACAACTCATCATGCTGAGGGGAATAGCATGGCTAGCCCAACTCAAACGTAGTTGGTAAAGGCATATCAAACCCGTTGACAGCTGAGGGTTTGCTAAAAATCCTAAGGACCTGTTCCCATTTGATCCCCTCTCCAAAGTCACCTACCAATTCTCATCCATAGAATGGCAGGTCCATATATACATTTCGCTGTCACGTTAACATTAAACCTATGACAGTGATTCCCTCGTTTCTCCCTGTGAGAACGAGACCTCCAAAATCACTTACCATTCTCATCCATAGAATGGTAAGACCACATAAACATTTCGCTGTTACGTTAACATTAAACCTATGACAGTGATTCCCTCGTTTCTCCCCGTAAAAAATGAGACTTTTTCCAAACTCCATTACAATTTTGAGCTTGTGACATTTACAAAAGACAATCTCAATCTTGAGCCCTGTTGACATTTACAAAAGACAGGTCTCGATACTTGTTGACATCTACAAAAGACAAGTATCACCTATTTTGAAGCTTGGTGGCTTCTCAACCAGTTACGTCATTGCGACCTCTGAACTGGCAGATAGCCAAGTCTCATCTACCATTGAGCTTGGTGGCGTCTCATCCGGTTATGTCATTGCGACCTCTGAACCAGTAGACAGCCAAGTCTCAATCTTGAGCCCTGTTGACATTTACAAAAGACAGGTCTCGATACTTGTTGACATCTACAAAAGACAAGTATCACCTATTTTGAAGCTTGGTGGCTTCTCAACCAGTTATGTCATTGCGGCCTCTGAACTGGCAGATAGCCAAGTCTCATCTACCATTGAGCTTGGTGGCGTCTCATCCGGTTATGTCATTGCGACCTCTGAACCAGTAGACAGCCAAGTCTCAATCTTGAGCCCTATTGACATTTACAAAAGACAGGTCTCGATACTTGTTGACATCTACAAAAGACAAGTATCACCTATTTTGAAGCTTGGTGGCTTCTCAACCAGTTATGTCATTGCGACCTCTGAACTGGCAGATAGCCAAGTCTCATCTACCATTGAGCTTAGTGGCGTCTCAGTTGGTTACGCCATTGCGACCTCTGAACCAGCAGACAACTAAGTCTCAATTCGATGCTTGCTGACATTTACAAAAGGCAAGTATCTCCCCTTTTAGCCCCGCAAAGGGCTGACCTCGAGACTGGCGACGTCCCATTCGGTTATGTCATTGCGACCTCTGAACCAACAGACAGCCATGCCTCATTATCCAAACAAACAAAGACGACAAAAGAATAATTTTATTAAATTCCAAAAGGATGGGATACATGGGAGAGCCTATAGGCGTACATGATAAGATCGGATCCGATCTCCGAGCGAAGCTAGCCTCGTCCTCATGTTATCAGCAGCCTGGGCCAGCGCCTGTGATCTCAGCTCAGCCTCATCGAAGTCCACCGCCTGAGCCAGACGAGCCTCGACCTCCGACAAAGTCGCCCTCTGTGACGACTCCTGCCGCGCCAGTTCCTCACTTTGAGCCCTAAGCTGCTCAAGCCGCGCAGTCTCTTCAAGACGCACCGTGTAGCCTTGGATAAGAGGAGATTTGCTTTTCTGATCATCTCCTCGGCCATCCTAATCTTATCTTCGGCATCAAGAAGAGCACTGGTGGAAGCGTCAATCGCACTCCCAACCTCTACTTGCCTTGCTTCCAAGGACTTCAAGTCAGAGGAGATAGCCTCAGCGGCCTCTTGAGCAGCAAGCCGAGCTTCGCGCCTTTGCGCGACAAGATGTGTGAGCCGCTCATCAGCTAAAGACGCCAGGTCGGAACGATGGAGACGGCGCCACTCCTCTACGTCCTTCTCAAGGTTATCCACCAGGAGTTCCAGAGCAGAAGCCTGGTGATACCCCTCAAAGTCCCGGATACACTCAATGCCACGGAGAGGACCATCTTCAGCTTCGAGAATGGCACAGGCGAGCCCTTCAAGACTAGACCGATAGTCTGCTCCAAACTGTTATAGAAGCTGTCGACCAGATTACCGATGAGTCATTCTCAGCTTCATCAACCCTTGAGACAACCTCGGAGCAATCTACCATCCCAGTCGACACCGCCACAGAAGAAGAAGCGGGAACATCGACAGCAGCAGGGCAAGCCAAAGGTGACCTCGGCGGAGTCCTCAGCGACACCAGCACACCAGCCACCGCGGAGGTAGGACTGGCAACCACCTCCTGAGCAGCAGGCTCGACAATCAAAGTCGGGGAATAGGGTCCACGATCACCCTCAGCCCCGCACTGGGCAAAATTGCCGGCACCTCACTCGGTGATGTGATTGAGAGTGAGGATACCTCCGGACTGCCGCTCCTTCAGCCTCTCGCCTTTCAGCTGACATGGGCTGATAAGAAGGGGAATCCTCCGGCTTCTTCAAAGCCGACGCATCTTGAGGCCGAACACCTGCAACAAAGCCATGGTCAAAAAGCAGATGTAGTAAACAAGAGGAGATCAAGAGGTTGTCATTTACCGAAGGCTGATGTTACTTCGTCAGCCGCATCAGTCTCTAGGGGTTCCATCGTGAAGTTCTTGCCAGAATCAACGCGGATAGCCGGCCTGCTTGATTCATCCGCAGACCACCCGATAGAGCTGGATGCCATAGGACTTCCTTTAGAAGTCCCAGCGCCCGAGAGACCAATGTCGGCCGCATCACCTCCAGACTCCTCCGAGCGAGCAAAGGAACCAGCTGCAGTTCCATAAGCGAATAGAGGAGCATACTGGTCCCCTTGCTCCCCATGCTCCTCAGCTCCTGCAACAACAAGGCAGATGGTGAGTTATTTAGAACACATCAAAGGCGCATCATGCAATCTACCAATTGTCGGTTCAGCAACCGACGACTCAACCCCTAATGGAGCAGCAGGATGAGGCGCCGCGGAGAGCCACCCTCTACCACGATGGTAGGAGTCTGGCGACGGGGCCTCTTCGCCGACGACTTCCTACGGGATCCACTCCCACGCTTCCTTTTGAAGTGGACATCAGAGTCCTCTTCCTCCACTTCTTCCACATGTTGTGGGGGAGCTGTCCCCACTACACCAGAACCGGCTTCACGAGTATCGGCTTCATGGGCATCAGCCCTCGTCTCTGCCTCAAAGCGAGGGCTCCCCGCATCAGAAGCCTCGCTGTCATCTGCAGCGATGAACTCCTCTATGCCAGGAACACGGACTCGTTTGCCCTCCTTCTTATCAGAAGCCTTCTGCCTCATCCGATGAGAAATAACTTCACACCCGAACGGTTGGCATTAAACCCAGCAGGTGTGAGTTCGAAGCTGCATACCATTGGCAGAAAACACAGGGTCGTCCAAAGGCCGGGATCCCTCAGCGGCGTGCGTAGCCACGATCCAGTGCCATCTGTGGTAAAGAACCGCCAAGCATGAGCCCCATCAATGAGGCTCCCCATGAAAGCCAGTCCGGGTTGGGGTTGCCCACATACAACTGGTCATACCCAAATTGGCGGGCAAACCGGCTCGGGACGTAGGGCTCCAGGTAGCAGGTATCCCCACTCCTGTACAGCAAATGCGAGGGCCGGATACAAACCAGCCACTCGAAAACACCCCGACTCATGGGAGACCGACCTGACTCCACATCATGGAATTCCTCGTTGTATCCTGCACCCCGCAGGCGAGAAAACAACGGAACAGGCTATAAGCGTCATAACACGCCTAACTTACGGGCCTCAACCACATAAGTTTTCTGCCACGAACGGCCTTCAAAGCAACGGAGAAGCGCCATTTGAACACCCTGCGGAGGGTCTTCCCCAGCTCCAATCAAACTGGGGCAGTGCAAGGCGAACCACGCCATCAAGTAGGTATGATAACCTACCCTAGGATTGGGTCCGTCACAAGGCAGGACGGCACCCTTCCCTCGCCTTGACGCCATTGGCCTGCAGAAAGCCTCCGTCAGTACACGAAGGCCCCTCTGAATACAACACACCATGGCCGGAGAAGACCCAGACGTGGCCATGGACCAAGCGAACGGCAGGCAGCAGCACATTCGGGTGGACGATGTCACCCGAAGAAGAAGGCACGACACACTTCTTTAACCAGATGGTTAAGAAGCCGGCCAGCAACGCCTTGCAAGAAATAGGCCGACGGGCTGATGGTGAAAGCTCCGAAGAACATCACCCTTCCCGAAAGGACCATCATCTTCTGCCACGACGATGTCCTTTTCAGCATGCACCTCCATCCTTACCAAGATGTCTTCTTCAGCAACTCCGCAATGAGCTGCTTCAGGCGCACTAGTCATATCCGGGAACAAGTAGTTCCCCAGCTCTTCAAGCTCTTCGAGCTACCCTTGCCACCAGTGTGGATGCTGGAACAAATGTGCAAGTGGCACATCAATTCCCGATATGTCTCAAGCAAAGCAGGCTCTTGCTTCTCCAGGAGAGCCAACTCGCCTCACGGGAAAGTACTCTTCGTACGGAAGAGACCCGAAGGGCAAAGCAGAGATCTCCCGCATCTCGTGCAGGGCCATGCCCAAATCACCAACCGGGGTGAAGAAAGTCCCCGAGGCCGGGCAGTACAACTCAAGGATGGCGTAGAAGCACGCCACCTTCATCTCGATGCCGTAGCAGGTCGCCCTGACGGCCTCATGGAGGTTTAACCTCTCTAAGTCCCCTCAAAATGAGTGAGGATATAGTTGGTCAACTCCGCCCACCACGATCTAGGAGGGTGGACCAACCGGGAGTCCTGAAATCGGTGGCAGGGTAGTTCCCTCAACTTCGCAGAACTGAGCGCCAAAGGTCCGCCGCAGCTGGGTTCTCTCCTACTGGAAGGTCCCGCGATACCTTCCCAGGGTATAGCCCCATTATGCTACGAGGATGGCCCGCCCTCGAATAGCCGGACTGGAATGTCAACCTCCCGACACTTACAGACTCGGCATTTAGGCTCACGCCCCACGCCATCTTCCGAGCCTGAGTCACGCTCGCGAAGGAAGACAAAGCAAAATGCCGCTTAGT